>CM057822.1:25954315-26136815 GCA_030067965.1 Latrodectus elegans | reverse complement strand
ATTTAAATTTTAACTTAATTAGCAATATTCATAATTATAATGAAATATTTTTCTCTAAATGAAAAATATTTAAGAAATCTAGCATTAACTTTTGAGTTTTTTAAATAATGCATTAATTTAATGACTTATTTTAAATTATAATTTCATTTACTTCATTAATTTTATTTATTTTTAATATTTTTAGTAGAAATAAAGTAAATTCATTGTGAAAGTTATAAAGATTTGCTGTTTTGCCTACATCTCATTGTTTATAAAGCAAAACAAATAATAAATGTTTATCATTCACTCTACATATATGAATATACTATTTGTTTCATTCGGTAGAAAATCTTTCACATTTTACATAATACTGAAAAGCCCGTTTTCCATTGTAAATTTTGGCATTAGTTACTATGTTTACAGGAATGCCCTAAATTAATTTCGGTGTAATTTTAAAAATGAAAATGACGTTAATATCAAAACAGTTATCTGCAAAGAAAAATTTTATACGAAATGTATGAATTATCTGAGTTCTTTTAAGGCTTTTCTTAATAAAGATGTGTTTAAAGTCATAGGACTCAACTCAAGATGCTTTGTGTGTAGCCTATAAGTGTTATGTACAACAAGTTTTTGAATATAAAAATGGAATTTTTATAACTGCCTCAGATTTTGTTAGAAATGGGCTTACATTGAACCAAAACAGCATATTGTATTTAATCACTGACGGGGTTAAATTCACCCCTGTATTTATAATCAAACCATTCACATTGCATGAAACAAATTTAAAACCATTGAGTGAAAAGAGCCAAAAATATGCTAGAAGCCTTGATGAAAAGGTCTTCAGAAGAAGATTTTTTTTCTACTGTTCATGATCTTTCATTTCATCTGTTCATGATCTTTCATTTCATCTGTTCATGATCTTTCATTTCATCTGTTCATAATCTTTCATTTCATCTGTTCATGATCTTTCATTTCATCTGTTCATGATCTTTCATTTCATCTGTTCATGATCTTTCATTTCATCTGTTCACGATCTTTATGACACATATTATAACTCTATACCTAATCACAAGTTTTTCACACAGAAATTAAATCCTCTTATGAGCCAAGTTATGTTGGATAGACACCTGAATTGTGTTTGGAATGTTGATAAGTAATTCTATACAAGGCGATTTAAAATGTTCTGATCTCGTAATTATACATTGCAGATATCCTCAAGACCAATGGCTTTACTTGTACAAAGATGAATGAACAAAAAAGACCATTAAGACGTTGATAAAAGAGCCTATTCAAATTCTTTCAGTATTAGTCATCCTGTTGAGAAAAGTTGTGATGTTTTTGACGGAAATATAGCAGCAATATCATTTGTGATTGAAAAAAATTGAAAAATTATTCTGAATGATGTATTGTGTTTCATATCGATTTTCAAGTTGCTATTTTGTCACTTATAAACTCAAGGTATGATGAAAACTCATTGGCTCATTTCTGTAGAATTAAACTAAATGAACGTATAAGAAAGGTAATCAGTGGAATCCCAGCAATTGTGATATTTTTGATAATGAACAAGCTGATAAGCTATCTAAAGAGGGATCTCTCATATCATAAACTAATTCTCCTATTCTTCTGCAAAACATCAAAAGAATCATTTACAATAAATTAAAAAATAATAGTCGCCATGTATAGTGATATATCTATGGATAAAAAGTGAAGTGGCTTCGTTAACAAAACTAATAGTGTCCCAAGTTCTCGGTCTTGATCTGTTGGAGTTGCTTATTTTCGCCTACTTACAGGACATGATAATTTTCAGAATCACTTTCATCTTATTGGAATCAAGGTTTCGAATTGTTGACCTTTCCGTTATCAGGAATATATGGATGATAACTACCTCAGGTCCCTCCCCATTGCTTCAAAGTTTCTTGGTGAGAACTCTATGTATGCTAATTCTTTTCATGCTTTATCCTCATTTTGTAGGCTGCAGGTCAACTAATGGCAGAAATATCCAAGACGGGTGTAGTATAAAAAAAATATTTTAGGTTTCTATAGAATATTAGGCAATTTTCTGCAGATTTAAGTATTTTTTTTTCAATTTATTTATTTGCTTATGACATGCCTTTCATTGTAACAACGATAAAATGAAAAACGCTATTTAAAAATTCAAAAATTTAAAAAAAAAGCATTTTTGGCATAATGATTTTAAATAACATTTAAGGTTAAAAGTGATGATGGAAAAATATAAAATGTTAATTATACTCTAATTATACTATATTTACACACACATACACATATGTACATTCTTATATATATATATATATTTATATATATATATATATATATATATATATATATATACACACATATATATATATATATATATATATATATATATATATATATATATATATATATATATATATATATATATATATATATATATATATATATATATAATAAAGAAGTACTTATGGCTCACTCAGTTGATCTGTGGATAAAGTAACACATAAAATATCATTTTAAATTTCAATTACTGTATCTGTAATTAAACCAAGTCGCAGTTAATGATGAGTGAAAAATTACTTAAAGCTTGATGACCAGTGCCTCAAATTTTTGAACAGTTCAAGAAGAGGGTTATATGGATATTCCACATCATTTTTAATGTGATGCTTATGCTTAAACGTTGATAATAAGAAATGATTATTAATTGTTTTGGATGATTTATTTTTTGTATATATTTGCTATATGTAATTAAATAATATGATCCTTGCTTTTTTATTTTTGAAAAATAATAGGTTTTGCCCACTTTAGAAAATTTATTTTTGGTATCTCTTATCTGATATGCATTGGAACATAAATATAAAGAGAGAATTTCCACTTTAATATATAATAAATTGACTTTGTGCCTAAAGAGAATTTTTAAACGTTTTATATTTATTCAATTTGTTTATAATTTATTCATAATTACAACACCATTTTAGATTAGTGATTTATTTAATTATGTTCTTATTGGTTAAACTCCAGTTTATCTAAGCATAACATTATTTTTTTTTAATTACTAAATCATAAAATCCTAATTTCTTTTAAGTTTTGTTTTCTAATATTAGGACTCTTACAACAACTTCGGCCTATTTTATTGGGATTTTGTTATTCTTTTGTTTATATAATTTATAGTTTTTCATTAATATATGCAATCGTATAATACAATTATTTGATCAAAAGATTACTTAATCTTAAAATATATTCATTGTGATTAAAATATATTAATATAAAAACATATAATTAATATAAATGTTCCTATTGTTTTTATAACTCTTGAATTGAAGGATTTCCTTTATATAATCTAGATACTATTTCCTTATAAAAATTTCTTTTCACAATTTGCTGATTATTCGTTGGTGATAATTTGAAAATTTGGATTATAGAAAAATTTAGTGGGTGGAAAGGATATTTCTATTTCTAAAGCAAAGAAATATGCTTTGGTTAAATCTTTTATTTTTATTTTCATAAGTAGTTTTAAAGATAGAAAAATGACAGTTTGGAAAATACTCAAGACTTTTGAAAGGGTTGTTTTATGAGATAAAAGCATTTTCGATATTTTTCTTTACGATGCCTCGGTTCCTCTTTCACGCGAACGTTTGACATATGTTTCTGAAGATACATTAACCAAATATGCACTTATGAATGTTAAATAGACATTGAATGAGAATTAGATTCATTAAATAAACAATTTGGGCACACATTTGAATTTGAACTGATTTCTTTTCTTTTGAATGTGAAGTGTTTATTAGATTATGTTTTTCAAAATAAATTTTTGAAGTTTATATACTTGATTAGTCACATGATTGAATAATTAGAAAAATTAGATATTCACACCTAAAAAGAGCAAGCACATGTAAATTTAATAATTATATTCCATAATATAAATTTTTATACAAAAGTCGGTTGAGGCAGTCATATTTTTAACGTAAAATATTGGTACATTTCCATTATACCCAAGTACGATAATCTCGATAATATGAAAGAAAATAATCTTAAATTACTATCGTAAATATACCCTTTGCATTCCAATACAGTTTAAAAAATTTTATGTTTTTAAAAATTACTAAAAAATAATACAAGTATTTATATTCACATTTTTTTTACGAAGTAAATGATTATCACCTATTGACTAAACTTACTTAAACGCAAATCTTTAATTCTGGCAAAAACTCCTTAGCAATCACACCAAAGATGAATCGTGTAAGTAAAATGTAATAATGCCTTTTTTAATAAAACAAAATTACATTGTTGGCCATTCAAATTGCAACACCAAGAAAGGCAAAAGAAATCACAACAAAATTTATTTTATAGATAACATGTTGACCAAGTATCAAATGACTAAATTTATAGACATCTGTGCTGTGTGGTTCCTTCTAAAATTAGTAGCCAGAGTAAGCACAATTGTTGGAGATCACCACTACCACACACCTCCGCATTGATTCAAAGAGACTTTGGATGCGTTCTTAGGGTACAGCAGACCTAAAAGCTTCCACACGTTGCTAAAGTTGATCTTGTGTAGCAGTTGAGGATGTAATCTGGGTTAATCGTTGAACAACCATGGACCTCATGATTTCTATCAGAGAAAACTCCTGATAGCGAGCTGGCAAACGAAGCAATTTATCTGGTGATTGAAGAAAAACTCTTGGACAATACATGCCACGTGTGGTCGCGCATTATCTTGCTGAAATATCACTGTGGGCTAGCCTTGAAGTTAAGGAAATGCAAATGACTCCAACACATGCGAGATGCAGCGCTGTTAAAAGCACCGACAATGCGTACTACAGGAGTGCGAGAGTGATATCCAACACCACCCCATACTATAATACCAGGTGCAGAACCAGTGCAGCGGTGCATAAGGCAGCTGTTCAGCATCCTCTACCCATGGTGTCTCCATACTGGAATGTGACCATCGTAATATTGCAAACAGAAGCGTGACTCATCAGTAAAGGCAATTTCATTCAATTATGCCATCCGCATCCTTTTTTCATCGCACCATTGGTAATGGAGACGTGTTTGTTTCTGCGTCCAAAGTAGTCGAAGCAATGGACGCTTTCGGACAGGTTCCTCTGCTGTAAACGTCGTCGAATGACAAGTGCTGACACTGAATGATGCGTTACAGACTAAATGTACTGTCCTATAGTTCGTTATGTGGCTAACCGATCTATCACTTCATGCGCACAATTTGCCTGTCGTCACGTGAAGTGGTGCACTGAGGTGGATGCGATTGAACACTTTTATCTGTCATAATCTCCTGTATCCAACGATCACATATCCGCATTACAGTTGCTTAATTTTGTCCAGTTCGAAAACGAATCACGATACAAAGATGCAGTTTTCACAAAACGGATAAAAAAACCGGGTTTTGTGTGGTAATGAAAAAAATAGTTTTGTTGGCGATCAAAAGATGGCGCTATGGTGTTCTATTGCAACAAAAGATGATTTACAAATGAAAAAATGATTAATGGACTCAGATCAATAACAGTTAATTAGTACCTACTACAGTAAATGTTCAATGTGCTGTCCATCATTTAGAAGTAAAACTGTGAGACGAGTCACCACACCATTCATAGCATTTAGTAACATTTCTTGCGTTATGGCAGACGCATTTTGGCGGATGGCATCTTTCAGTGCCGCTAGTGATGCCGGTTGGTCGCGGTACACTTTTGACTTCAAGAAGCCCCACAGCCAAAAGTCACAGGGTGTGAAATAGGGAGATCTTGGAGGCCATGCGTGATTAAAGTAGCGACTGATAATGTGATTCTCCCCAAATGCTGAGCGTATCAGGCGTTGCAAAGGCAAAGCAATATGAGGTGGTGCTCCATCTTTCATAAAGGTGAATGTTTGGAGTGCCTGTCGCGCTTGCAGTTCAGGAATAATGTTGTTCTGTAACAGTGCTAGATATCGCTTACCGGTGACAGAAACTGTTTGGAAACTTGTCTGTGTGACTTCTGAAAAAAATGGATCAAATAGGAAATCAGCAGTGAAGCCACACCAGGCTGTCACTTCAGGCTGTTGCAAGGGTACCTCAACAAATGCATGTAGATTTTCTGTGGTCCACACTCGACAATTGTGGGTGTTAACAGCGCCAGAGAGTGTGAAATGTGCTTCATCTGTCCAAAACACAGTGTGAAGCCAGTCGTGCTGTTCTTCCATCTTATTGAAGACCAAATTTGCAAAATGTCGGCGAGAGTCGAAGTCAGGAGGTTTCAGTTCTTGGTTATGTTTGCAACTTGTAGGGATACCGTTGCAAAGTTACTCGCAGCGCTCTCCAGACACTTCCGTACGACATTCCTGTCTGCCTCGAAACTTCTCGAGCACTGCACTCCCCATGTGCAGCAACCGCCGACATGGTTTGCACCGTCTGCTCCACTGTCATGGCAACAGCAGCTGCAGTTGAGGGACGTTCACTTCTTTGACGTGACGCCAAAAAACCTGTAGCTTCAAATTTTTTCACAATTTTGTTCAATGCAGAAGACATTATTGGTCCTTTGCTATCTCGCATACCATTCATGTAACGATATGCTCGCAATGCCGTAATGGCACTTTCCGAATTCTTATAAACAGTTTATCTAAGAGGGCTTTCTCAACTATGGACAGCATTTCGATGCATACCAGCTTCGACTACCATTACCTGCTGCAGTTGCTTCTTTTTATATCGTTTGTTGCATTGCATAATCTTACATCAGAAATCCGACAGTGCCATCTGTTGGTCACCAACACAACTATTATTTTTCATTGCCACACAAAACCCGGTTTCTTTTCCATCTGTTTGGTGCAAACCGCATCTTTGTATCGTGATTCGTTTTGTAATTATTCATTTTTAAAGTTCGTCCTGACTTTTGGATCACCTGGAATATAACCACTAGAAAAACACAATATTCGAACTTGGAACTCAAAATTTTCAAGTCTTCAATATTGCTTTAATGTGTGACTTGATGTGTGACGGCACTGCAATTATTTGCATATCTCACCTCCTCTAATGCATGCTGTAAATTTTCTTTTATTAGTATGCTAGCTTCAGGATATTGCATTTACAATGGCCATCAGTGTAAATTTTGCTGTACTTGGCTGGGTTTTTTTGCACTTGGAGATTTGTGACCGTAATGCTCCTTTTAACAGACAAAATAATCACTCAGCAATCTTTTGCAGTAACTAGCTTCAGCTTTATTTACTATTGTTTATCACTTTGTATTCAATTTTTGATAAAAAAATATTTGATACAACTATGTTAGATTTAAAATAAAATTTTAAGCTATTAAAATCATTAATCTGCTAACATTATTTTCGTTTTTCCTGAAGAAACATTCTATTTCTTTAGGATCATAAGCGAGGATATAATATAAATTTACCAAACTGTTTTATTATAGGCGACTTGCTATAACAGAAAATATTCTGAACTATTATGAACTATAAAATTATGGTTTTATAATATTGGATTTCTAAGACAAAACTAGTTATATAAATCTAAATAAAAAATATTCACTTAAGAAACGCACAATTTGTGAATGAAAAATGTATATTTATTGTATCTGGAAAAATTTCAAAAATTAATGGTTAATATTTGATCAAAACTTTCATAATCTATAAGTCAATGGAATTGTGTGTGATAGAAATAAGATAAAAAGAAACATAAAATTTCGAAAAGAAAAGTTATATCAAGTTCTAGAAGTTTTTGTTATGATCAAAATGAACACATATATATTTGGCTTGGATGAATTATATAAAGTTGATGTATAAAAATATTTGCTGTACACTTGAGTTACTTCCCAAAATCGTAAGAGCGCTTTCTAATCATATAGTCATTTTATCTTAAGTATTTTTTATTCTTTTAGTTTCGTGATTTATGATCATTGTTATATAATGTTAAGAATGGTAATAATTTACAGGATTTACTTTTTGTTACTTGGTATTTTTTTAGTTAGTTGATTTTCCATGGCAGCACACACACACACACACACACATTTGAGCAATTAAAGAAGAATGTTATAGTATCTTATTTTATATAAATAATATATGAATAAAAATAGGATATATAAAAATAAGAATTATTATTTATTTATAAGAATTATAAAAAGAAGAAGTATTATTTATGAACCTTAGAGCCTTATAGTATCTCCTTACATCCCTAAGTACAGGTCCGAGTTTTAAACCTCCATCTGGACAGGGTCAACTCAGCTTTTCTTCCCTTCTGTGGCAACTCTTCCGCAGGAAATCCCTAAATGGGAATGAGAAGCGCATCTTCCCTATCCGATGGGGAATCCAGCCCAGTTACTGTTTGGATGCTGTCGTATAAAGACCGTATTGGCACCAGAGTATTATGATAGAGAACTTACTTTCATGGAATATAATCATGAAAATTGTTATTTGTTAATTGTTATTGTTAAAATAAAATATTAAAGGCTATAGGACTTATTAATGAGCAAATATCACACAACCAATAAGTAACACAAAGCCTTCATTGGGTCGATCAACTGAATACCAACCATTCTTGGGGACTAAACATTTCGTTTTTCACGTTAAGTTGATCACTTACCAGAGACATATGCTTTATACGCAAGAGCTCTCGATTAGAAAAACAGATATGAACATTGTAGGCCTCTCCTCAAATGGACTGTCGTGCCAAAGGTTTAGCATTATTTTTTATTTTGACTATTGTAAATCACAAAAGTAAATAAATAACTTTAATTATTTCGCTTTTGTGACATTCAATATTTTTAATGGTTCTTTCAGAATAACTTTCTTTGTTTGAATTTCACAATTTCATCAATAGTATTTAAGAATAACTTTTAAATATTATTTATTTTAATTTATAGTACTTCATAATTAGAAATGCTTTTTGTGTTTTAAAAACATAATTATTATTGTTTAAAATATAAAAAAGAATATTGGTTTACTTTTATCATATTAGAGTCCCACAGGTTTTGAAAAATGAAATTAAAGTACAACACTCGTATAAAAAAGAAAAATTTCGCCTTTACATTTATAAAATATGCTTTTTATATTTGACCATTGTTTGATTTTCAGAGTTGAAAATTTTTCAATTCCTTTACTTTTGCGTCTATTATATTCCTTAAGTCGAAGGTCGCAATTTGATATATTCAAAGAAATTTATCTTAGAAAATGTGTTTTTAGCCTCATTTGATTTTAAATAATATACAATTCCTTCTAAATTTGGAAATGCTTTTATTTGAATTTAAAATTTTTATGTATCATGTTCTTATGAATCAATGAAAGGCAATAGTTTCATACTCCCGTACAGGATTCTCTTTTTTCAAACATTTCTGTAGTTTAATCATTATCATATTTAATCATATTTACTTAGTTCATCGTTAATAATTTAATCATTAGCTTTTTGAATTTTTTAATTTTTTTCATTATTATTAGGATAAATAGTTTATAAATAAAGAGAATTACTCATTTTACATTGTAAATTCGATTGTATCCATAAATTTAAAGTATATAAAAATATTTAGTTGAAAAATCCCACAATTTATTAAACATACAAATGTTTCTAGGTGAATTTACCATTAAGTTAACCTCAATTCTTTTAAAAAATGCCTTTTGTTGATTAAATATGTGAATAAAAACTTATTTTTTTAAAATAAGCAAACAAAAATTTTATATTTTGTTTATTATAAATAAGAATATCTCTAATTTATATTTCCACGTATAAAAATTATTTTAAAAAATCAAAATGTGAATAAAATCTTCCTTTTTCTCTTTGAGAAAGTAGGTAACTAAATTTAAAATATGTATAAAATATATTACATTCTAAATAAATTTCACTGCAATACATGCAAAATAATGCTTAATCATAAATACAAATAACTAAAGCTTTAATGTTAATATGTTTTAATTGAAAAGATTTTCTTTTCTGTGTACTTTTAAGAAAATGTAATTTAATGATTGTAAAAACGTACAAATTGACTTTCAAATATTTCTGACAAATTTTAATTATAAGCAATTCCTAAACATATATTTAAATTTAATAATTTAAAGTTAAATGAATTCAAATAGTTTTCTAGTTCATGTCAAATAGGCTTACACATTTGTGGTACAAAAGATATCAAATCAATAGTCAATTTCAATCCAGGAAAAAACGGACAGTTACTCCGGTTGTAAGTTGTCATTTTGTTCATCAATGTTGACACTTTTCTTTCACATAAAAATTATTTTAAAAAATCAAAATGTGAATAAAATCTTCCTTTTCCTCTTTGAGAAAGTTTTGAGTGCTATCTCAAATCCTTTAAAACTTTCAAAATATACTTATATACTTTGGTTATTGTAGGATATTTTCCAACTTTAGGAGGAAATATACGTTCGAGTTAAGATATCTATGAATGAATATCGATTCACAGATATAAAATCTATAATCTTTAATTCTGAAAAATTACATGAGCAACTAAATGAACATATTCTATTTTTTCTGTTTATTTATTCATTGTTCCCTAAATTATTTAACTCGCATCAAAGTGTGTCTGGTATTTTAGAGACACACTTTATTTTATCTCATATATTATAATTAATTGAATATTTATTCTTTTTGCATCATCTATGATTAATTGTTCTTTAAATAATTGGTTTTCTAATCTTTTAAATAAAACTATGAATTTTATAAAATAATAAAAAATATTATTTAAAATTTTACTTTATAAAATTTTATAATATATGAACATTTTGATGTTAACTATGCTTTTCTGTAATTTTAATAATTAGCTCTCAAATCTTATGACTCCCATTAACAATACATTTGAAAAACGTGTAATAAATTTTAACCTTTATTTTTCATAAACTGAATTTTGAAAGAAACTTTTTTTTCAAAAATTTGCTTAATGTTTTGATGAGTTAAATAATTGAGCTTTTTTCAAAATCAAATATATGGATACAGCAAGAAAGACTTATCAGTTAACATTTTTCCAATATAGTTTTCTTCCATAGTTTAACAGTTTTCTAAGCAGAATATTTCCTCCTCAATAAATATATTTAAAGCAAATACTGGTGCTTTGTTTGAGTTTACTAATTGGTTAAATATTTCAAAATAAAATGAGTTTTTTAAATAAAATGTATGGATATAATAAGAAAGAACAGCTTTTAAATTTTTTTAGTACTCGTTTTTCCATTAATATATACATTTAAATGCAAAAATTAATGTGTTGTTTGAATAGACTATAATTAGTTTTGAATATTTGCATATTTTTTTTATATTGCGTGACTATAATGGTAAAAAGTTTCTTTTTGAAAGCATAGTTAGAGAAATATGTAAGTTGACGAGAGCACCAAGTTATACAATTGATAAATAATTACCTTACGTTCAAGAACAGAGGAAGTAAAGTATAGAAGAAAAAATCTTTATAATCAATAGCTGTGTTACTATATTAACTAGAAAATTCATCTCTTCCAGATTGATTATTTTTATCTCAGAGGAAGCGTTTAGTAGTATGTATGCCAGGACGTTGAAAACTGAAAAACATCAAGTAATCAGAAGAGCAAACTTATAACATCGTACTTGTTTGTGAATAAATTGTCTGTGTTATGCATTGAACGGAAGAGGGAGGGGTTTACAGGGACAATCTAAGACCTTCATTTTTCAAATGATTGTAGAAACATAAAATTGTAATTATTCATGATTGATTATTACTAAATTTTTTCTTGTTTTCATTTTTCTTATGCATCTTTTAGGTAGATTGTGGTAAATAAATGTAAGTTCTGATAAAACTCTGAATTATATATATATATATATATATATATAAATATAAATATATATATATATATATATATATATATATATATATATATACATGAATTATATGAATGTATGTATTTGTCCATATGTATTTATATATGTAATCTGAGATCAATTAACGAATTCAATAAACATTCCCCAATTCAGATTTATTTTATGTTTTTGTACAAAAACAACATTATCGAATGAAAGACATAAAGTGAACAATTAAAAATGTTATCTATCGATTTCATGTGGTTACAAGTAAAAATGAATATAAAGTATTTATTAAATAAAAATATGACTTTTTATTACATACTAAAATAATTTATTTAAATGTGAGCTTTATTTATATAGAATAAAAACGGAATAAATGATTAAAATCATTATTTTCATTTTTTAAATGTGAAAAAAATAAATGTACAAAAATGCAACTACTAGGATTTTCTTAATTTGTAAAAAGAAATTAGCTAACAAAATTAAAAATGAATCAAAATTTTTAAATTCATAAATTAAATTCTGATATAGTTATTACAATAAATTATTCTGCAAAGGGTGCAAAACTCTCAAAAATTAAGTTTTTTTTAATTAAACAGATTTATATTTTAAAGTTAATACAATTGTGAAATTGTTTGCATTTTGAATTAATTATAAAAATTTAAAATAAAACTATAGAAATATTAAATAGGAAATGTCTAACGAAAAATGTTCATTTTATGCTTGCAATTAAAAATTTTTCCTTTAAAAGCTTTTCATTGCTTAGGGTGGAATATTTCCAGTCTTTTAAATACCAAACAATAAAATTAAAATAATTTTAAAAGATGATATTATAAATATGATTATAAAATCTACGAAAAATTTTAAGCATTTTTCTGTATTCTTATTTTGAATCAAAAATTTGAATATATTCTTTTTATTTAACTAAGTAATGTTATAATGAATAAAAAATTTTAAAAAGAATAAAGTAATATTAAAAATTATATTTTAAATTGTACATTTTTACTTAACATGTTAATCTAGAGGTAAACATTCATGCAAAATTAAATTTTAAAAATGTTTTCAATGTATAAACATTTTTTGTGAAAAAACATTTTTAAAAATTGCTAATTTATAATTAGCTAATTTTAGACTTAATGAAAAAAATGTGTAAAAATATATTATTTTTAAAAACGTTTTTTTTTTTAATTTGAATTGTTTTCATTTTCTTAGAGCTCTAGAATGTAACATCAAATCATACTGCACACTTACATTTCTGGTCAAAAGTAGTATTCACATTCTCCAAGAAAAACTTGTTATAGTTGATGTTTATATTCATAAAACGTTATTCTAAAATATAATTTTTTAACTTATACAATTCATGTACATTAAATATTTTCTGCTTTACATTAAAGATAATAAATTAATAAATTGAAAATAACATTTTTACTTTATACTTTTAAAAAGAATAAAGTAAAACATTAAAATAAATAAAACATAAAGTAAATTTGAATAGCTGCATCACATTTCAAAATGTAATATTTTTCTATTTAAATTTTTTTAATTGGAATATTAATTTTCCTTTTTTTAATCATGTGTTACAATTGTCTCCACCTGTCCTGAAATATTTTCCAGGAAAAAATAATCTCTTGTGTATTATTAAATATTTACTAAAAAAAAAGCTTTAAAAATAATACTTAATCCAAGAGGTGTACTAAAACTGTTTATAATAATATTTAAAAAAATTTGTAAATAAATCAAAATAGCCTCTAAAAGGCTACAAACAGAAAGAACTTTAAGCTATTGATTTTCAATAAAATAAGGGAAAACTTTTTAGAGTGAATAAAAGGATGTTAAGTAATAAGTGGCTCAATTATCATGTTGACTTGAATTATCTATAAGATGCTTCAACTTATTAAGAATCCTGAATTAATCCAGAATGTATTTGTATAATGAATGTGTATAGTCTTTCTTTTAAAGATTAGGTTTCGATAGTGAATTATAATTTTTAGCGTGACATTATAAAATTACTATGAAATTATGATGATAAATTGATTTTCTAATATATGCATGAGACTCAATGTGTGATTAGAAATTATTTTCAGCACTTTCCATGGTATGAAGTAAAAAAAAATTTCTAATATAATGCGAAACTGATTCATAAAAGAATGAACCATGTGTTACAACTAAGAAGAATGCTGTATACTTCAAGAGGAGTACTTGAATATATGCCAAAATTCTAGCAAAATACTTTCAAATTTTGGAATTTATTTCTCAAAAATAGGTATAAAATTATAGTATTTCGTACATTCCATTGAAACTTGCCATACATTCATAGTGATTTCATTTACTCAAATAATTTAGATTAAATATATAAATGGAAAAAGAACTGGGTAATTATTTGTTATAAGATAAGCAAATGAAATGTAACTTTTAAAAATTCATGAATGGGACGAAGTTTTTCACATTTAATACTTTTTTTTTCACTATTTAACTAAGGAAATAATAACAGTGGAAAATTTCAAAAACTATTTTGAAGAAGTCTACTTAATTTTATATTATGGAAATTTGTGACGTTTTTTTCCAATCAAGTTCTCCGACCAATGGCGTAATAGTCAGAGCCTCTGGTTTCGAAGCTGTTGTTTACTGGCTCGAACCCTTATTTGGACATCGATGTTCCTTTCTCTGCATGTGTGAGTTTCTTTATCCTTTCACTTTCGGGAGGAAGATGGCTTCCTACTGTGTATAAGAGACCTTCACCTCTTGTATCGCTGAATAGCTATATCCTAAGGACGACTATATTAGAAAAATGTCCAATCAAAATTCCAATTTGATATATGAACCATAGTCAGCTTTAGTGATTAACAACTTGGATTGCTCAGGAATGCAATTATACGTAATTTTGAAATGCAATCAGTAAAAAATATTACTATTGTCGTTACAAATTTGTGATTAAATTCTTATAGTAATATGATTTGTTTTGGAGGGGTTTCCTCTTGTTTTAAGAAGAAAATAATTATCACACTATAAGAGTTCTTTTAAGAAATGTTTTGAAAGATTACTGTCAAAATTTCATTTTGAGATTTAAAATAACTCATGATGTATCTTCTGTAATCTGTAGTTAAAATTACGTTATGATGAAAACCATCCCATATACAGCTATATTAAAAATAATAGTGTCTGGTTTAATAGCAATAAGTAACTTATAAATTGCGAGCAATTCATAAAAATTGCGTATAATATATTGAAAATACTAGCCATAAAATTCTATAAAATGTATTGTAAAATTAGGTACAAAATTTCAATAAGTTATGAGCTTTTTAAACATTTTATTAATAAAATATTGTTGGTATTGTTGGATTGAAATGTTCAATTAAAAGAAAATAATCAGAAACAACTAGAATTCATAGTTATCTGCAAACAGAAAAACTGAAATAGAAATGTTAAAATTTCTTTTAAAAATTGTTAAAAGAACTCCTTTACATTGTGCTACAAATTTAAGGTAAATAAATTTTCTACGTAAAATATTTATTCATTATATTAAAATAAGAAATATGAATTTCAAATTTCTTTCTTGAACCAATATTGTTCTTAATTCAAATCAAATTAACTATATGAAAGTTTTGACAGAATTAAATATTATAAGTTACAATTGAATATGAAATCTTCAAAATCAAATTTAGCATGCTGCTTTTAAAGGGAAAAATTGTTAATAAGGAAACTAGTTATGAAGCATTTTTTCCAACAGCGGGCACTTGGGTGACTAACCCTGTGCCACAACAAAGCCAGAAACTACAACTCACTTTTCATTATACAGCAGGCACCTGTGAACTAAGTCACGAAGGTGAGTAGTATTGCCCGTGCCATACCACTACAAACATGTTTATAAGGTGGGCTACATTCATACATCATCTCAGATGAAAAAACAAAAAAATGTAAGGATAACAGAGGAGGAAAGTAACATCCATGCTCGTACCGGGATTCGAGTCCGGGACCCATAGGAACGCTAACCACTCAGCCATCGATCTGTAGTTATGAAACATAATTATTATTTATTTTCTGTTGACATTTAACATTGTGACATAAAAAGAAAGTGATGCTGACATCATTGACATAAAATCGAAGCTTAAATCAAATAAATGAATAAACTATGATTTCTTAGACTTTTCTACAGAATTTTAATATTTTTCAAATATTTAAATAATATCATAGTGACTGAAATTTGATCAATAAAAATATTTGCCTTTTACAGTTTACGTTTAATTTTTATATTCACAGCGAAGAAAAATGTAATTAACAATTGAGTGATAAATCAGTTCAACACGTGTACTTTATCTTCTCATGCGTGTACTTTGTCTTATCATAAGTTATCCTCATCACCTTTCATCCTTGCCACGATTATGTCGTTTTCATATGTCCAGGGATTTCGGTTACTAAGTAAGTTCCGGAGCATCAGAAAATAGCTTCTACATTTTCCTTTCCGACCTATTTTTCACCAGGAAAAAAGAGCAACTTTGTCTTTGAATCTATGGAAGCAATACGGATAGAAGAGCCATCTGGAGATTTGCAAGAAATATGGCGTAATCACCGAAGGAAACTTGAATCGAAGTATTATTTTAATAAATATTCCTGTAAGCTCTTAAATTTCTTTCTGTTTTGAAAATAAGAAAACATTTATTTAAAATTAGAGTGTGCTAACTTTATGAAACTGATGTACGTTGGTGATAATATTTTCATAAACTAGTTCTTAATACTAAAAAAAATATAATATTTCTTCTTTAAAAAAGAAATCTTTTATTACTTAAATTTGTCTAAGTATTATAATGTCTGCGCATGCAGTATTCAAATAAATTTTTTGTTATATATATCTAAGAATGCTGCATGTGTAATTTTATTAAAAACTAAGGAATATATATTTTTCATTTATTTTTTATCAAACTTTTAATGTATTGATAGAAAACATTAATTTCTGTATAAATCATTGTATTTATATTTGCATTACATTTAAATTCATTTTCCTTAAAACACCCTGTCAGATTAATAAATAATAAGTCCCGTCAGGAAATAAAGTTTAAGAAATCTATATACTTTTCTTAAAACAATAAATATAATAAAAACCTTCAATCCTTTTTAATTCAATAAATTATTTTAGCATTTATGTTATAATTTTAATTTAAGTTATTCATGTATATTTTAAGATATTGTAAATATAAAAAACGGTTACGCTCATTCATTCATTTTAAATAAAATTTTTATGAAAATGCGATAGGTAATTATAATTTTGCAAGATTAAAACTTCCTAAATTAATAATGAAAACTAAGTTTTTGGCTATTTTGTCACTCGATGGTCATTGTTTGTACATGAGATTTTAAAATATTTTTCTATTTTTTAACCACTTCAAAGCTGATTTTGAATTCATACCATCATTTAAAATTTACATAGGGATCAACACCTAAATTTTTTAAAATGTCCTATTTCACAAGAAAAGTTCAGTACATTTATAATGAAATAGCTATGAAATTTTATGGAACACTTATAAATTAATTGTGAATGCCGTTAGCACCTCGCTATCAAAAAATATTCTATTTATCTAAATTTTAGTTCTCATTTGTGATTAATAATAAAAGATACGTGCATAAAGATTTGATTCTTAGCAAAAGTCAAACAAATTTTGATATTTGCCAAGAATTAAATCTTTATGCATTATGTAAAGCATTTCTTTGAATTTATGAAGTAGAATCGCATTAAAGATTATAATTTATAAAGTATTCCGTTAATTAAATTAAAAAGCTTATATACTAAGAAAAAAATATTTTGTCTTCATTAAAACTCATAGTTAAATCAAATTTAACATATTCGTAGCATACATATATGAAGATAAAACATTTTTCAAAAGATAGATTTCAACCCTGAAATTAAGTGTTTTGCAAATATACGTCAAATACATATATATCGTATATAACTACGTATGTTTATTTATACATTCAAGAAGAACTTAACATAATTTTATAAGTGTTTATATTAATGAATATTAATTACTAATTGGAAATAGAGCTTCATTTAATATGCAGAATAAATAGTACATAAAATATCAGTTGAATTGTTGTTTTTCTCAAAATAACATTTTAAAAATCAATTTTTCAAATTCTAAACATCTGAGATAAGACATTTATACAAAAAATGTAGAAACAATCTAATTCATCACTTGATTGATCCAAATTTTAATTATTAGTAAGGTTAATTTTTAACTGCTGAAATTATGTAACACATTTCTTTATTTTTTTCCCATTCTTATGTTAAAAATAAAAGAAATTGATATTGTAATTTATTGACAAATACTTTTTATATATTTTTAAATATTTTTTATCGAACCTTTTCTATCAACGTATGCATTTTTATGATTTTTTTACTTCCGAATTTATTAAAAAATATCTTAGCTAGGAATTATATTTAACATATTCTAAAAGTATGTCGTATGAAATAAAAGCTATGAAACAAAAGACATTTGCAAATGTTAACGTTTGACATTTGTGCTTCACTAAACTAAGAAAATGTTTTGGCATACATTTGAAATACAAAATTTTTGTTTCCTCTCTACATGACAGTGAACAGCTATATTCTTCAAAAGATCTTCTGAAAAGCAAAACTTGAAAATAAAACCAAATATAAATAATTCAATTTGCAGAAAACATCTCAAATTAAGAGAATCAATTCTTATAAATTTTTACTGTAGTGATTAATTTCAAAACAATTTAATACTTAAAATCGAATTGATGTCAATACTAAAGTATGCTAAAAAAATGTATGTCATTAAAATCTAGGAAAGCATGTTAGAGGACTTTAATGACTTTACATGACTTATATTAAATTTTTATTTAAATGGAAAACGAAAAGAATTATTTATACATTTTACAAGGCAAATAAATTATAATTTTTAAAAGGAAATATTACCAAAATTTTAAAACTGAATTCATATGAATATTGTTGATTAAATGCGTGGACTTTACCTGATAGTTAAAACTGGAGTAAAATAATAACATTTTTATATATATATATTTTTTCTATGACTTAGAATTTAGTTTATTTCGATATCTGGTTTCATAATTCAAAGGAGTAATAGGCTCAACAAAACATAAATGTTTTTTGAATGAAATGTATAAATATATTAAATAAAATTTTTCCTTCTTATACGAGGATTACTCTGAAATTTTTGAAATACGTGCAGAAGAAAGTTTACAAAATAAAAATAACGGCTTAGTTTTAAAATACAAAGTATTTTAACACAGAAGACGATTTTTTACTGACTTACTTCAACTTCTTTAGCGAAGAATACGTTTCAAACAGAAGAAAAAATGGAGTTGATGCGAGAACATTTTCGTGCTATGATTTTCTACGATTTTAAAGCAGGATTAAATCAAGAAAAATGCGTTCAACGGTTGCAATTAGCATTTGGTGATGAATCTCCAGCTCGAGTTACTCTATTCAGATGGTTTAGAGAATTTAGAAGAGGTCGCAATTTTCTTCAGGATAAAGAACACACAGGAAGGCCGTCGCCGGCAGTAATCCCTGATAATGTGTCTGCCATACGAAAAATGTTATTGGATAATAATCTCTGTACCTATCAAATGATACAGAAGGAACTTAACATTCGATCCGCAGCCCTACACAAAATCATTCATGAAGAATTACATTTGAAAAAAGTAGTTTGTTGTTGGGTTCCCCATAATCTAATTAAGCACCAAAAAGAGGAGCTTGTCAGAATCAGTAAAGAAACTCTTAAATTGTTAATGATGGTGGCCACCGCATCATTTCTAAAATTATAACACGTGATGAAACGTACTTACCGTTTTTTGACGTTAAAACACGTCAAGAAAGCAAAATATGGGTCTTTGAATATGATCCCACGCCGACAATGGTGAAAAAACAACGCGCACCGAAAAAAGTGATGTAAACTGATATTCCATTAAATGTCTTCCAGAAATTCTACAAGAACTGTATGTTAGAGGACTAATGCTTCACAATGACAATGCATCTTCACATACAACCGGATTAACAATTGAGTTTCTTAAACAAAAACAAATTAAAGTGATAGAACATCCACCGTATTCACCTGATCTAGCTATGTGAGACTTTTGGTCATTCTTTAATCTAAAAAAGAACTGACATGAACGTCGTTTTCATTCAGAAGAAGAGATTGATGTGGCTATAAATGTATTTTTTGACCTATTCCAAGAAATGAATGGCTTGAGACATTTAATCTGTGGAAAATTCGTTTACAAAAGTGAATTGATGCTGGAGAGACTAATTTGAACACAAAAACTTTTAAAACCTAGTTGTATCTAAAAATTTTCACAGTAGGTATCAATACATTTTCAGAAAATTTTTCAAAATATAAATATTTAATCATTTATTAAATTCATGAAATGTACAATTGTTTCAAAAAATCATTTGATGAAAAAATTTGAAAAAGTTTAAATTTTCATGAAAGATGTTGTTTTATTAATAAAAATTTTCAAAATATATTTGTCCGACATAGAAATATGTATTTCCGCTTGAATATTTTATTTAAATTATAACTTATTTCATTACATTAAATACGCATGATTTAAGAGAATATGCTACTTTAAGATGAAAGTCCAATTTTTGAGCAGCGCTTATGAAATAAATTTGATTTAAGGACCCATTATTTTCCCCTTTAATTTTTGAATACATATAGTAACTATTAGCACCTATAGGAGGATTTGAAGAGCTAAGTTAAACTTTCATCTTTGTGGTGCTCTGATTAAATGAAACCTGCTCCTTATTGACTTAAATTCGAATAGCCAAGGCATAGCGAGCATAACTTGTTTAAGTGTCATAAGTAATAACAACAAAACATTAATATATTACTAATGCGAAATATTTAAATTAAAATTGCAGGTAACAGATTAAAATAGTACACCAAAGTAATTTATTATCATTCTATGCTTTTACATTATCTCTTTATAAGTTTTTAAATAGATATTACAATTGCTGAATTAGTTTTATAGAAAAATAATTTAGAAATTTTACAAAATAGAATTGATTCCTCTCTCTTTAAATTATATAATTAAAGGAATTTTTAAAAAGAACTGTTCAATTTGCAACACTAATACACAGGCATTTTTGGAGTCAACAAATATAATTTTAAAATATTTGACTAATAACCAATTATTTATTAAGAGTCTGTGTATATATGTGTATGCTTGCGTAGGTGTCAATCATATTATTAAGGTATATAAAATATGATTTTTTTTCCTCGATTATTATTTTGCTAATTTTGTTAACTTTGAACTGAAATCGTAAGCCAAAATTACGTAGATAATTATTTATATGATTTTATATACTAAAAATACATTTGTTTATAAATTTAAATAAGTAAAAATAATCTCTAATTAATTAATTGTAAGCTGAAACAAATTAAGAGCTTTTTACTTTGTGAACTGAATTTAATATAATTTAAAAATACAAATGATATAAAATTAAACATAAAAAAATTATTGACATTAGAATTCGTAATATGTACAATTAAAAAAGTTGTTATTTATTTCCTATTTTATATTTAAAAATTACTTTTTCTACGCGTTTTATTTGTAATAAAAAATCGAAAAAACTAAAACATTTATAATATAGCTTTTCATTTCCTTAATTTTTCAGTTTATTTTTTTTCAGAATTTTCTTTTCTAAATATCAGTAGTATTTCGTACAATTGCTAAAAAAATTCTGTTAAATACATTCAAATTTCATAATTTTTTTAAACAAATACCAACTGTATTTGTGTATGCGTTCATGTGTGCGCACTCACCTTATATTCTCAATTCATTTGTAGTAACCCAGAACTCAGCTGTGACAAACCAATCGAAAACATTCATAATGTCAAAGACAATGAAATTCCTTGTTGTTCACTTTTTGAGTACTGAAATAAAATTATCATTTTACTTTTGAATATAAGCTTTATAATTAATTTAAATGGCTTACAAGAAGTAGCAAATTATTTTAAGATATATTATTAAAATTTCTTCGGAAAATAACTTTCTAGTTATAATCAAATTTTATTTTTGATAATAATAATTTACTTTATATTTTTTTTTGGTGAAGAATAATCAATTTTAAGAAGGTGAAGAATAATTTTGCAAATTTTAGTTTTTTTTTTAAAGTATATATTTTTAAGACATTATAAATACAACGATTTCATACAATTTATGGTGTTGCAGTGAAATCTCTACAAATAATTTAAAATTTCTGTTATTCTGTTAACAAAATTTTTATTTGAAGTATTTATATATATATATATATATATATATATATATATATATATATATATATATATATATATATATATATATATATATATATATATATATATATATATATATATATATATATATATATATATATATATATATATATATATATATATATATATATATTCTAAGTATACATATACTTTAATGTTATTACTACAAAAATTGAAAGCACATGAGCCTGTCTTGACATATATATATAAATTATGACATTAAAAGACGAGAATTTCTGTAAACTAAACACATATCTACCATTGAATAGTTTAAAGCAGCTATTCAGTGGTAGATTTCATTCACGTAGTTCGTAAATGTGAATAAGATACTAATAGCTATTTACTACAAACTCTAATATATTTATTACAACTAATGAACTATTTCAGAGGATTTCAAAATAGATGCTATAGTGCTCACTACATGTATATTCAGTGCAAGATTTATTTATTTAGAATGTCAGAAGAAGACATTAAGTTACATCAAGTAGATAATGTAAACAGTTGTTATTGTGTATAAAATATCATTAACGTATTTATGATGAGTCAAAAATGTTCAACGACTGAAATTGATTTATTATTTATTATATTATAGTTGCCACATATATATACATATATATAATATTTACATATTGTCAAATACTAATACGATATCAAATTTTAATTTGCCATGCCATGAATTATTACTGTAGTTGCTTTTATATGATTCGATTCTTAATTTCTTCGCATTAACTTTAATATAAAAATATCATCAGCTCTAAAAATATAATGAATTACTCAGAAATTCATCTTTGTTTTCAAATAAAATATTACCCATTTTACCCATGCTACTCAAAGGTAGTATTTAATAAATTTTGGTCCATGGCATTAAGAAAATTATGTCCAACGCTCAGCCACAACTCTTTAGGATAGAAATGAATGTTTTCTATATGGCTGGACTTTTCGGTCTCTATTTTTTCATTACTTTGAATTTATAACAGCATGAATGCTCTTGAAATTGACGAGTAGACGTGATTTTCGTCTCAACAGCTTGAATTTCTAGTGTGTATAGGTTACAGTTTTTTGAACTAATATATTAATATAATAAATATCTTTCTTCTATAGCTATGCACCTATCACAGAACATATTTTAAGATAAATTCTTAACCGCTTATTTTACTGGCATGTTTTCTTGAATTCTATGAAGCAATTGTTTTTTGAAATTAAGTAAGCATTTGAAATGATGTCAAGTACATCTTAAATGACATTTTACACTCATGTCCATAAATTAAGTATAATTCAGAATCAAACAGATATTGAACTCTAAAATAAAAATTTCACATGTAGAATTATCACATACACTTTAAAGCATGGTATGAAAATTACGAGTAAATACCAGATGGTGCCGATAATACGTCACAATGACGAGAGTGTAAGAGAGGGTTATATAAAGTATGCTTGCAACGAAGTAAAATTGTTCAAAAATGCTTAAAAGCCTTTCAGTGCAATAACCGCACAGTTATGGCACAAAGAAAGAATTTGTATGTTGTTTTACGTGGTAGAATTATCGGCCGTCTGTAATAAAGACGTACCCATCTGGATGTATACGAGGAACTTGGAATCGCCCACAGTGTCATCTCCAAGATTTGTCAATGGTTCTAAGATGATGGTAATATGTGTAGACGTTACAGTACAGGTCAGCCCCGAGTTACAACACCGAATGAGAAAGGTATTTGGCAGTTACTGCCAAAAGAAACAGACGGAGCACAGTATCAGACCTGTTTCAAAGCACTCTTTAGTCACCGGTACGACAGTTTAAAGGCAGACCATGTACAGACGCTTAGGACACATTGGTATACATGCTCTTAGGCCTGTAAGACGTGTTTCCCTTACCGTAAATCATTGTCGTTTGCGGTTAGCTTGGAGTAGAAAGAATGCATTTTGGACACCGCTACAGTGGTCTTGTGGGATGTTTTTCCACCAGATTAGGTTTAGCTTTCAGTCTGATTCTTGCCGGACTATCATATGGAGAGAGTCAGGTACCCGCTCCCGCCAAGAGAATACCATTGAATGACTCTATTAAGGTGATGCAGGATTGCTTCTTTGGGGTGGAACTATTCTGGGTTCCATAACTAGCTTGCATGTTCAGAATGTAGCCATGTTAGGCCACATCTAACGGGATGTCATTTTGGAACAACGTGTACGTTTGTTTCGGAGCGCCATGGGTGCCGAACTTCTGTTTAGGGGTCACAAAACCCGTAGTCAGCATGCAAAAAGTGTAGAAAAATGCTTTCAATTGGAAGATATCACCCTATGAACTGGTCAGCATACTCACTGGACTTGAATCCAATAGAACATGAATGGGTTGGCCGACGAATTGCAGCCCCTCAATCCCCTCTCACATGTCTACCCGAATTTCGGAGAGCATTGCTAGATGAGTGGTGTAACATTCCCCAAAATCCGATCGATAATTTGATACTTAGCATGCCTAGGCGTTATATCGTATGTATTGCATCGTCTGTGGGGCATACTATGTGTTAACGATCATACTAATCATGTTATATTGGTTTTTGTAAATAGGTTCTTTTTTGAAATTTGTTCCTGGGAGTAAAAATCGTAATTTATTATTAATGATATCAAACATATAGCATCTTTTCTTATCTTTACCTTTTGTTTAATAAATAGACTTTACAAATTAGTCACATTTGTTTTGCTTATGTCTCTTTCTTTGCCTGAACTTACATTATCCTTAATTTACAGACACTAGTGTATTTTACATACTGCACAGCAAAAGGTTAGCTTAATTGCAATTACGTGATTTTTTTAATTAGTAAGATGCTTGTTTCGCAAATTAAATGCTCATTGCAGAAGTTCCAGTTCGTCATTTCTCCTGAAAATACCAACCAATAGTATAATTGTTCAAATAATATCAATGTACTGAATTCCACAACTCATTTGTTTTAGAATGTAATTTTTATTCGAAAAAATGTATTCTTGAAATATAATATGTATTAGTTAAAAGTTATTGCTATAATAATATATTATCGTTTCAAAATATATATTAAATCTAAAATTTGTTGCTGTATTTGTTTTGCTTTCAAAAACTTTTATTAGAATGGACTTATTTATCAGGTTCTTATGTAAAGTTTATTTATGTCACATATGTTTTTTAAATTAATAATTAGGATAAAGTTTAGTTTTAACTAATTTTATAAAATTAAAAAGAGACATTAACATATTAAATATTTTGGCTCCATTTTAATCTAATGTATTTTTTAAAATCTTTCTTAAGGATTCGTAATTTTATATTTAAACATAAATCATTTTAATGTTATAAATCAGTATTTTAAAGGAAAGACATTTGTGAAAAGCACCATCAGCAAAAGAATTAATTATAATTGTGTACTGATTTATATTTTTACATTTAAATCAAAAATGTGAAGTCAGTTTTATTCTGAGAATTAAATTAAATAGAAAATCCAAAATTAAAAAGGACATTGCTCAGATTCAATTTCCTTAACCATTCAAAGAACTTTTTAGAGCTGAATAGTATTTATCTTTATTTCGTCTGTGCAAATAATTCTGAAAAAAAAAACTGATAACATCCAAGTGCTGTCTAAAAATTTGATCAAAACTTATGCATTCATTTTAAATATACAAATTATAATTCTTACTATCATTTTTATTAATATAAAATGATGTTTTCTCCGCCCACAACTAAAAAGTATATATAATATTTGTTTCCGTATCTTAAACAATTGTATAAAACACAATACAGAAAAAATATATGATAAAAGGGAAAAAAAATATAATATAATGAAACACACTTATTTTCATATAAATATATTTCTGTTTAAATGATTTTATAAAAGAAGCTCGTTTACTTTTAATATTTTACCCTTTTTTTAATGTTATTTGTACTATATTATTTTGAAATTCACATATTTTGTCGATGTGACTTTTGGAACAATTTAAATCATGTACTACTGGTTAACGAGAAACTGCTTTGAAAGTTTTAAAAATTCACTTTCAGTTAAAACCATAGTTATTTATTTGTAGTAAATATATTAGTTTTAATCAACATCACTAATGTATATGGAATAATGAAATATGATTTAAACTTACATACATAATATTATACTTCAAATTTAATTTAGTTTGAATCATAATGCTTAAAAAACAAGAAGTGAAATTACGTTCAAAAATATGCTGTTGTTGTTGTTACTTATGACACTTGGACAAGCCAAGCTCGCTATGCCTTGGCTATGTGAATTTAAGTCAGTAGGGTGCACCTTTCATTTAACCAGAACACCACGATAGTGAAAGCCCGACTTTGCTCTTCAAATACTCCTATAGGTGGCACCACCAGAAGATCCACTCCCAATTTTGACATTGATCTGAAGAGGGGGGAAATTTTCTCCAGACCATTGAATATGACTTCCAGCTGAATGAAAAATGGGAAATTTCATTTATTTACAAAAGATATCTAGTCAGTCAATAATATTTTGAGGTATCATTATGATACCATGAGCCAATAATGTACACTAACCTGTTTAGAATAGCTGGAAGTCATTTTTATTTTATAATTCACTCTTCTGTATGATTTTATCTCTTATTATTCCCCCAATTTTTTTTTCTCAAATTGGACTGAGCAAGCTAAAGACTTGCCAAAAACTGGCTCCAGATGAGCGAAAAATCAAGATTGAACACATGTGGGAGTTTGTGATACGAGAAGCTGTTACAGAAAATGTAGGATTGAGATCCAGAAATCCACTTGCAAACATTCTGCTCATCATTCATGTCTAACATTTTACTGAATCATAAAGTTACTGAATCATGAGATTGAAAAATCATAAAGTTAAATTAATCAAACCCAAAGAGTTCTCTTAGCCTGTAAAAGAGGATATATACTCTTATAATCTGAGTCTGGATGGGAAAATACCACTGAAGAACATGTTTTTGAATTTCTCAATATAGAACAGTTTAGTGACAAAAAATTACTTTCATAAATCGATGATTTTTTACATTTATTTTTCTAGTCAGTATTTTTATTGTGGTATCACTAATTATCTTACGTTAATTAATAAATTTAAATTATGAATACTTCATTGTTACTTAACCATGCTGTTAGTAATGCTTTCATATTCGAAATATCATGTATAAAAAATTTTATGTATGTAAATAGATTGGTAATTTTAAGATTAAATTAAAAGTAATTTTTAATTACAAAACCACACAAAATCCATTTCTGCATTTATTTTTATGTGTGAATCTGGGATGAAAAATAATATTTCAACACAATGTTAAAAAATATTTCCGTTGTATTAATATAAATAATTAATCCGTTGTATAAATATAATTATAACAATAATTTAACGTGACATAAAATTATGCTCAGGAATGTAAACTACCTGTTAATATTCTTATTGTATATTCTATGCTAGAAACATAAATATTTTCATGTTTTGTTCTTACTTCCAACTCATGTTTAGATTTGGAAATCACATCAATTAATTTAAGAAGATATTTGATGGCACGAAATATCTCACAATTGTTAAATAACTTTCCACAATTATAGCACGTTAATGCTTTGTTTGATCAATTGATTTTGGTTACAATATAGTTTTGTTATAAATGTATTTTTCATAATTCTATTTCATTTCAATCACTTATGGCATATATCCTGAGCTTGATTGTGTCTTATTTTTATGAAGATAAAAAGACTCTTTTTTGAGATATGAAGATAAAATGTTTTTGAATGTTCTCTTTTATGAAGATAAAAAGACTGTACATTGAAATACATTTATTATAATGAAATACATAAAATAATGATAAATAAAAAATTTTTTTGCATATTTTGTAAAAAAAAAAAGGTGCTATGGTAAATAAATAATGTTTAAGTTTACATTTACAATATCTTATTGAGACAGTAAGCAAAAAATGTTGTGAAAATATAATAGATTGTGACATATTTTATTGATGTTTAAACATATCATCCATGTTATAATACAGAAATGTATTAAAAATCTTAAAGAGGGCACAATTAACGTTAGTACGTCATATATTATATTCTGCAATTAATTTATATAAAATTAAGACATTTAAAAATATATTCTATTTTTTTTCAAAATAATAATGAGAACTTATGCTGAAGAATATTTATTTTTCAACAGTAAATAAAGTTACAAAATTTTTGCAAATTTATGTTTTACAAAATAAAAAGTTCTTCATCGTTGTCTTCCTTGGGACTAATTTTGAAGTTTCAGATTTTCTGTAAAATCTGCATGGAATAAAAATATTATTCTCAACTTTTGAAGCACAAAATAATTTCGAACTTATACGCAATAGTAATAAATATTAATTTTTAAAATTTAATATATTCAAATTATTGTGGTAGACACTTATTCACTATTCAATTACAATTAATTAAATTTAAAACATGGATAGAATCTTAATTATTTTAGACATGTATATATATATATATATATATATATATATATATATATATATATATATATATATATATATATATATATATATATATATATATATATATATATATATATATATATATATATATATATATATATATACTAGTTCTTATAAGTGACAGCATTTCACCACAAAACTTACTTTTGGGTTTCCTAATTACTTTGACGTCAATTATATAATATACCTCAATTTATACATAGATTCGAATTTTTTCTATAAATTGTATTACTTTATCTGTTAAAGGAATTAACAAAGGCTATTAACTCATGGAATTTCAGAATCGAGAGAAAAACATATTTAAATTTGCTAAGATTTTTCCTTACGTGTGTGTAACTTAAAATTGCACATGTTAAGTAGTTTACACTCACCAATGCTAGGGAAATTAATGGGTTTTATTGTTTCGTTTTGTAATAACATGGGCACTTGATTCATCTAGTTTCAAAGATATCTCTCTAGGAATTTCTTTGTTAATGTAGGAAAAGTTTTAGAATGTAAATAGCAATACATTTTTGTAGAGAGTAAAACATTCATTGCGATTGTCATTAAAATATTTATACACGTAATTTTTTTAAATTAATATTTCCTGTGTAGACGTTTATTATTTATTTTTAAATGTGTTGTTGTATTTAAAGAAATATTTTTACATGATTTATCATGTTGCATTTATACTAGATCAAGTTATGGTCAAACAGATCTTAAAATTTCGATAGAATTTTATAATTTATAGACTTTTTATTAATATTAATTAATTATGATTTATAGACTCAATTTATATACTTATTAATATAATAGACTTATACTTTTGCATTTATCATGGATTAATATTCTATGCAATTTCTTTGAAGTTAATATAAACATATTATATTGCATCGTGAAAACGTGAGATGGGTTTTAGTTTTTTGATAGAATTTCAAATTGTAAAATATTCTTTGCACTGGTCCCTAAAATATTCATGTATTGCACTCTAAAATAATTAATAAAAGAACATGATAATTTTTAAATATGTCATAGTATTTAAAAATATTTTAATAGATTAACAATTTTACATATTATTATAAGGCCAAAATTGTTGCAGTTTTTTTGCTGTTACTTAAAAAATGTAACAAGTCTTGAGAGCCTAAAGGTACTCCGTAAATTCTTAATTATTTTTTTATAAATGATAATATCCTATTTTTTCAGTTATAACTGTAGAAGGTAGAATAAAACAAAACCGATTCAAAGATAATTTAGAATGTCAAAAACTTAAAAATATGTGCAATCACAAATAGAGAGAGTTTGAGTTCATTTTTTCTCAACTTTAATTATAAAATTCTTTTTTTATATTTTTTTTTGAAAAAATTACTTGAAAATATCGTAGCGATTTATGGCTTCATTTATTATGGGAAAACTTGAACTAGAGTAAACACAAATAAATGTGCGGGTGCTCTAGGGAATATGGTTCTAAAGCATATATTATAACTCATCTGCATCCAATTTACTCAAAACATTTTACAACTCTCCTTTTTATCGCAATTTTTAAAAATATTGAGCCTATTCCAAGAAGCAAAAATGCTAAGGTGATTAGAATAAAGTCTTCCATGTGTAATCTTAGTAAACTATAGCTTACATAATATATATACAGTTCTTTGAAACAAGATAGATAGCATTTTTCATCTTAAAAGGATTTGTTTATCAACAGGAGGGTGATTTTGAGGCCAAAGAAACCGAAAAGTCTCCATCAGGTCAATTAAAGCAAACATCCAAAAATAATGCACATACTTTGCCTTCCGGAACCTTCATTGAAGGCGAACTGCTGAACATCGAGCCTGGAGCCAAGGAAAATTAAGACAGAATATATAATGAATACCTATTCAACATAATGTTACAACCAATATGTGTGGCATAGATTGAATGTCTATCTCAATATACTTAGATTACATCAAGAAAAATATCAGAGTAAAAGAAGATAGATGTATAATATACGGTAATAAACAAAAGAGTGGACATTTACACCAGCATATCGATTACAAACGATATAATGCAGTCTAAAGTGGAAATTCAGCATTCGAGTCTGTAACATTAAGACAACAATATATGATTAATTTCTTTTAAAACAGCTACACCTAAACCACCTGTAATTCATCCTATCATTATCCAGTACTTAAAATTTAAAAAACAAAAACAATGGAGTAGCCAGAGTGATTTTGAGGACTAATTCTACTAAAATATATTTAGAACACACAACAAAAATAACACCTGATTTTGAATTTATCGTCCAAAATTTGAATCTTGCAAATGAAAGCACTTCGTATATTCTTATCAATACACTTTCCCTTCACGATCTAAGCAATTGAAACTATTTTATCTGTTCGAGCAAATCAACTGAAATATTAAATATCATGCATTGTTTCCGAGTAAAACATTTCCTTTCAATTACAAGTGAGTGAATAATTATTTGTTTTTATGATTTTTCTATCATTTTAAAGAATTATACTTTTTATGATTTTGTATTATGATTTGTTACATACTTAATTCAAAAATTTATATTTTATATATTTAATACAAAATTTTGCAAATGTTTTCTTTGCATTAGGATTTTTTTTAATATTTTTACATGCTTAGTTTTATGAGCAGCTAAAAACATTAAATACTTTAAAATATGAAACAGTGAATAAACTGGTTTCCTTTAATATAAGTATTTTACCAACGGAATCCAATTATCTTATGGAATAAAAGCAATATTCACATTAAATTCATTATAATATATAGTTTGCATACTAAATTTTTTAATTCTCACACGTTTATAAAACGCTGAAATATATTTATATCGTGTATAAATATATTATATCCCCTATAAATGTAAATAATATCACAACTTATAATTTTACAATGCTTTACAACTTTATGTGTTTGATGCTATGCGTTATATATATTATCGACTATATAAATTTATTGCTAATTGCTATGGTAAAATAAAGTATTGCCACTTCCATTTTCTGAAATTTAGATCGCTAAAAAAGAAACTTAGAAATAAGTGTATATCTTAATATTCATCAATTATTAGATGCACAAGTATGCTAATACTCACGCATTAATTTTGTATTTTACCTTCACTTATTTAAAATATTTAATCATTACAAGCAAAATAATATTTAACAAATGATGAGAGAAAAATGCATGAGATTAAGTAAAGGTATTACATTCATAGAAGATCAAAAAGCAACATTTGAAAGTTAAAGTAATTTTTTTGAAAATCAATGATAAGTACAGATATTTTAAAGGCAATTGAAAATTTTTATCTACCTCTTTCCAATGTTTACATAAAACAAACGATAATAATATAAAAAAGGAAACATTTATATAATAGACTATACCAACAGAATTATCTTTATAAAATACAATAAATTATTTTTCAAAAATTACGATGCATTTTTTAATTAAAAATGATAGCTTCTCATATTAAGACATTAAAAATTAATTATTTTTTTAAATTATTGAAATTTTAAATTTTTTTACTCCATTACAATAGAACACATCAAATCCAAATTTGGGTGATCCAAAATTTACAGAATAAAATAAAACTAAATATCACATTAATTTTGCAAATGCAATATTTCAATGCTTTTACAATTAATTAAATTTAAGTTAATAAAGAAGTTAACACATTTTTTCAAGATAATTTGATTATATTATTATTCACTGAAAACAAGAAATGCTTCTTAAATAAATTTATGTGAATTAAATCTCTCAAATAAAGCAATAATTTTTTAACCTTTTCAATTCATAAAACTATCTATTCAGATTATGTATCATATTTTAAAATACTTTCTTACCATTTTATTAGATAATATGTATTGCATTTTTTCCAACTGCATTTTTCCCTGCACGTTGCATTGCTAAAAATATATATCTAAATTATATTCTTATTATTTACAAACCTTCAAACACATCAATTTATAAACAGATAGTGTTTATACATTATTTCGATTAAAATTAGCAAAGTTTCGATTCAGAAATAAAAGTTTCTAAATTAACTTTTATAACAAATTAATACATACAATTTAAAAATGATTTATTATATTAATAAATGGCATTCATAACAAAAAATAAAATAATTCATTAAAAATTTTCAGCTAAATAAAAATAAATGCAGACATAACATAAAATTTAAAACAATAAATTAATAAAATTTTAACTACCAAATATGTATGTCTCAAATTAACTCATATATGATGTCAAGATGGAACGACAGACTTTTAAATTTACGTAGTTTTTTTTTGTTACTTTGTCCTAAAAATTTAATAAGTGGTTATACATACACGCATACATTTATACATATACATATATACATATATATATATATATATATATATATATATATATATATATATATATATATATATATATATATATATATATGAGCTTGGAATTAAATTTTAATATACGGAATAGATTTTACAATGTAAAATTTACTGGAATCATTAATCCTATTTAAATTCCCCATATATTTTTAGAAATGTTTAAAATTTGAGAACTACATAAACAAGTCCAATTCAGTACGTCTCTAATTTAATATAATACTTAATACTAAAAGGATTCTTATGTTTGACTCATTTTAACAAGATTTATTTAATCTGATTAATTATTCGATTCCCCCTAAAGAATGAAACAATTATTACCTGATAAACAAACATCAATTTTAGATTTATTTTTCTACTGATTCAATAGAGGGAGATTCGATTACACAGGACATCTTACCAATATTAGTTTTGAATTTCAATGTAATTTTGACAAAAATAAAGATTCACTGAAATCAACTGTACCGGAATCATTATATTCAACATCATCTTATACATATTTAGAAGTGTAACCCACTGTAGACGAACTAAATTTTTAATTCGAACGATTTCCTCTTTTTATAAACACTTGTGTCTAGAATGTTTATATTAGACTCATCCAAATATCAAACATGAACTCAGATTAATATCGTAATTTAATTTTTGAATTTAAATGTCAGCATTGTATCTATTTATTCATAAATATGCACACCTTATATTTTGTATCAGTAAACATACAATGTTAAAAAAATTTAGTGGGCTGAATATTAATTAAAAAGTGAGAAAAAGTAATGAATTTAATTAATGATAATTATAAAATATTCTTAATTTGAAACATAATTGAAAACAGAAGAACGAAGTTAAATAAGCAAAACAATATCCAAATTAAGATATGTTGACGAAAAAATCGTTATTTTATCGAAACGTTTGTTTTCACAGATGATTCTGTGAAATACAATTTCTCCCCTTTTTCTTTTCTAATATCCGATTTATATTTTAAATGAAAATGTAATTATCAAGTATCAATAGTTTAATTCATAATTAAGTGGTATTAAATTAAGAAGACAGAAGCAAATCAATTAAATATTATTGAGTAGTCACTCAAATACCAATTGATGCAGTTCTTAGACGTTCGCTATTTGCTTCATACCTTACATTTCAAATAATATTGCTAAGGAATCAATTCCAAAAAACATAAAATGTTAATATTGGAATATTAAAATATTATTTTTACCTGTTACTATAACAAATAATAACAGGTATATTCTGCTGAAACCTCATTAGAACTGGATACAAGCATTTTTAAATAAAGCTTTAAAAATGTATGTTAAAGAAAACTTCCAAGATAATAAAAAAAATTCAATGCAAAATATCTATGCTCTAAAAAGATAATGTTCATGATAATAATCTAAGGAAACATGCAAATATATCTACTTCGCTGTTGATTACTAAAATTGACATCAAATATAGTTGTGAACACTTAAATATAGAAAACAATCGCTCATTTCATCTTTGCTTCATTTAAAATTAAAGGCAAAAAGTAAATCAAGGCAAAACTAAATTATATGTCATTGTTAGATATACCATGATAAACATACCAGCATTAAGTAATAATTTCTTTTATTAACAATTTTAGGCTAAATTTTATTGCTTTTATTTGTTTCAACATAGCATTAGAGTTCCTGAAAATATTTTTAGGACTTATTAGTATGCAACAGTTGGTGCAATAAGATTAAATGAAGAGCTTTACAGCTCTCAATAATTAAAATATTTATAGTCATCTATTAATACATTGGCTAATAACGTAATAGTCAAAATATCCTTCTAAATACTGGTTTTATCTTAAGTTTCCAATAATTTAAAATGCAATATAATTAAATGCAATTTGTAAGAAAACTCAACTTTCAATTAGGCTGTGAAAAATATTTATTTTTTAATAAAATTGATGTTAACAGCTTCAAAATTGATTTCTTACCAACTTTTCCATCAACATCCGCTACGACGCTTTTTCTAGATTGACTTTCAACAGATTTCACAATAACTGAAAAATAAGAATTTACAATAAATAAATTAGGTGTAATTTACAAAATTGTAAATTAATACTTGGGAAAATTAAGTTCATGCCAGCAATAACAATCACAGTAAAATTGAAAATATTTTAGCGAAAAGTATTATTTATTTTTATAAAATAAAAAACATAATTAAAACAGTCTATAAAAATGATTTAATTAAAACGAATTCTATAAAAACAAGTTTTAGAAATCTATTTTTTAAATAAACGCTTATCGACAAATTTAAATATTTACTTTGCAAATTGTATAGTTATGTTCAATAAAGATTCAAGCTCAAAGAAAAATTATCATGAACTTTTGACTATAGTATTCTTGAAAATATTTATGTATCGATATAGATATTGACTGTAATACGACATTTTAAAGTAAGTTTTGTATAAAGTCATTTATAAAGTTAAATAATTAAGTAATTAATGCCTAATTAACCAATCAATATCTTCCATTTTTGCTGCAGGAAAATAATCAGCTTAAGATTATTATATATATGCAGAAATTAGGACAAAAAACAAAGACTGTGTTTTGAAGATTAAGATGATAAGATATCATCTGCTATGGTATTCCTTATTTCCTTTATTTGTTGCGAATTTAAGCCAGAGAAATCAAGCAAGAAAATCGCATCAATGAGTATCTTTTTAATGAAGATTATATCGAGAGAAAAACCGAGTATTAATTTCTACTTTTAAAGTAAATGATTTTGAAATTAGTTTTCGAGAACAAAGCAAAACGATTTAAAGTAATGATAAACTTTAGGATTTGCAATTACAATGCAATGAAAATGCACTTCGATTGCAAAAAGACAAACAATGAAGAGTAATACAAAAGATAATATCACATCGTTAAACACAGCCGAAATGATTTAGACTGCAGAAAAAAGAATATCTATAAATTCATTTACTCATGGGCAATTCTTTTGCTTATCTCAAAATTTTTTTCCCGTGGAATGCTTAAGGTTCTGTTAAGAACAACTGGAGTCTAATATATATTTAACTTTTCAATGCTGTTAGTAACAATCACTGCAACTGAGACAAGAGATTAGCCAGAAACTTCTATTTGCAGTTAAAGGCTTGGATCCTATTACATTTCTCCATAATAATACAAGATTTGTTTCAATACTAGACAAGAACATAAAAGTTAGGCTTAGCTGAGAAAATTAAAGACATCTGGTGTATGGTCTTAACATAAATCATTTTGATAATTGTTTTCTTTTGCAGGTGCTTAATATAATTTGTCTACTTTAAGCTTTCTGATAGTTGATGAAGAACGAAAATGTGTTGATGGTTTCACGTCGTCAAAACAAAAATCATTTTATAATCTGGTATTCATAAGCTATCGGACCAAAGGCAAAAGCTAAGATGTTAGACAATGATGCAGATTATTTTTAGGAATTATGCTATCAGCTCCCACACAACAACCCATTATCTGTAAGAAACATGCTTTAAATATACAAACTTAATCTACACTCTTAATTCATTACATAATTATAAAATAAAAATTTTATCTTAAAGTTCTATACTTATATATGTTTTATAAGTATATATATATATATATATATATATATATATATATATATATATATATATATATGGCACAGAATAAAAGAGAACTCAATTAGTTGTTTATCACATATAAAACCGTTTTTTTTCTGAAATATTTTTTTTAACTTTTTTCAGAACCTCCAATGGTGTTTCATTCTACCAGGGTATTGAATACAATTTCTAGCTATTTAAGAATCTATAAAAAATATTATAGAGTGAAACTCTTAAAAGGTTTTGGGGGAAATTAATAAATTTCATTGATTTATCTTTCTAAGCATAATCTTTCTTTCCTTTTATAAGTTCAAAATTATTAAGAACTTGCTAAAAATTTACAGTAAATATCATTGCTAAATATATTTTTGAGTAATTCAGTAATTCTTAAAATAATAGAAATAAAACTAGACCAGTCTTCTTCATTTGCAAATATTTCAAAGTTTGGTTCTATTTGAAATAAAATTTGTTTAAATACTTTTAAAAAGTTATAATTTTAACGAAATTATTAATTACTCACTAATTTCTCCATCAGGTAACCTTATTTCACTTGAGCTTGATGTGCTTTGTGAAGAACTCTGTACCTCTGGAAAAAATGTGAAACAAATATTTGTAAATTAAATAAATTTGATAATAATATAATTATACAGTTACATAAATGGACTAATGATTTCATTAAGATAGAAGCATTGATCTAAGCTTCATAGACAATTCTCATCGAAAATACAATTATTAATTTTTTACATATAATTATTATAAATTCCTTAAATATGAAAAAGGACACATATATCATGTTAACAATTATAAAATTATTTAACTTATATTTAAAAAATTGCATCAATTGAAATAAAACATATTTTGATTAAATATAATAATAATAAAAACAAAAAACAAAAATTTTAAATATTAAAATAAAAATTTATTTATAGAAAACAATTGTATAAAAATATCCTATTATGAGCCTGAAAATTGTTTATAATTTTGTGTAATTGATAGGAAGATGCACTATGTTTGGAAGTATAAAGTTTCTTCTTAATTTCCCATGAATCTTCTAGCTGTGAATATTGGTATCAAAGTTTTCAGTCTACTATTATGCTTAGTGTGCTCTGAATATTTCTGGGAATAATGTCATGCAATAAAAACTAGTTAATATGAGCCACTTGCGCGTAATCATTCACAGACTAATGAGTACATTCCATTATACAAATCATCAAAAACGTAAACACTATTTTTTACTTATATTTAAAAATGTTGATTATGAATCCTTCCCATTCAATAAAGATCTGAAGTAAGCAGTTAAAGCTATTGAATATTTTGTCATTGTGTCAGAATGGGATCCACGATTTTTGAATCATACAGAAGTTACTCCTGGAGAACAAATCTGAAAGATACCGAAATTTTCTCTTCTTACATTAACTAGAAGACTTTGCGACAAAGTAACAGTCCATAGCATGGTGTTAACTATCTCTCCTTCTTCTCGAAAATATTTGTTAATGGAATATAGATTAAATTGATGTTGATCGTTTTTTGCAAGAGCAAATGAGTGAGTAACACACTCTGAATTTCCATGTGAAATCTCGCGAACTAATATACACACACACATATATATATATATATATATATATATATATATATATATATATATATATATATATATATATATATATATATATATATATATATATATATATATATATATATATACAAAAACATCTCAAACATTAGATGATATAAGATAAGATAGGATTCATTTTCAATTTTTCAGTTTATTGAACTGTTTTTAGACACTTTCAAATCATTTTCTTACTGACTGCTCCGTCATCCAAGCTTGCTTCATGTTTTGTCGATTTGCTTTGGGAAGAGCTCTGAACGCCTAAAATATATTAAAAAAATATTTTTTGTCAATAAGTTTCATTTTTCAAAATCTAAATAAAATTTTATAGTCTGTAAGTATTGTATAAATAGTATATATATATATATATATATATATATATATATATATATATATATATATATATATATAATTAATAGTAATTTTTTTATAAAAATTAAAGCCAAATGTAGAACAATATTCAAATATTAGATGGAAAAAATCACTGAAAATGCAAAATCTAAAGATATTTTAAAATATCAAAGAAAATAGAACAAAAGAAAATGGGGCGAAGTACCAACATAGTCAGTTTCTTCAGAGGCTGTTGATCACACTGGCACAAAAAATGGCTTTTCTGCATTGGCCCAAGACAGCCTTAAAGAAGCCAATACATGCCAAAGCAACACTAAAAATGTCAAACCGGAATAAAAGAAATAAATGTGAAGCTATAATATAAACCCTAATATAGAAGCCAAAATCTAATATTAAATCCAATGTTGCCAAAGAACACAATTATTTTATAGTAATCAAAATTAAATCCAGATCTAAACCCGCAAGAGCTGCAAATAAATAATTACATAAATATAAAGACTAAATGAAAACACTATTGGGATTTCAAGCTTCTTATTAAACATTATTTGGCTAGTAGAGCATTGTTTATAAGAGTGAAGTAAGGCATAGTTATAAACTATAGAAAGGTCACCCAAAACTTAAAGGTCTTATAAATATCTATTGATTTAAATTTTAAACGGTCTATTTATTTTGTGTTTTAAATGCATTATTCTCCATCTAGTATTTGATTATTAATCTCCATTTGGTTTCTTATTACCTTTATAAAAAATTACTAATAATTATATTTTAGTAATTCTAATTAAGATGCTTTTGCGCTGAATGTATTACTAAAGACTTATATCTATTTTTGTATGTTTCAATTTCCGCCTATGATATTTCTAATCATTTTTATAGATATTACATTATATTATATTATACATACATACACACACACACACACACACACACACACACATATATATATATATATATATATATATATATATATATATATATATATATATATATATATATATATATATATATATATATATATATATATATATATATATATATATATATATATATATATATATATATATATATATCCAGAAGAGTTGCTTATATTCTAGAAATCCGAAGATAATAAATGGTTCTTGAAGCATCCTTTCGCAAAAAATACTCATATTTTATTTTCTTGGTTGTATGTTATCTGGCTTCAAACAGCATATCACATTAATAACAGTTGTCAAATTCCTACTTGTCTACTTTAAGTTGATTTGCTCATACAGACCTCTTTAAAAATGAATTCGAAATATTTGGTGTAATTAACCATGTGCGTTAAATTCATTTTATGGTCTAAAATTGACTGTAAGTGTTGTCATAAAAATGTCCTCAATATCACTCAAAATGATGTTTAAGTAATATTTGATTCGCATGTTGAAAAATCTCCACTGTCCTCATCATCTGATAAAATTTAGACATAGTACACCAAAATACAAAGATAATAAATTAGCATGCATAATAAAATAATAAATTACTTAACGTAATTAGAAGGATAACAAATATTCTTATTAATTTAAGATAATCCATAATAAAATGTGAATTTTTGAGTTATGATTTATTGGCCTTAGATGATCTATTGGTTTAAATGTATGATACAAATCCATACCTTCTAATAATTTTATTTAAATAGCAGGTTATATTGCTAGTTCCATTTTTTCACGGTGATAGAGTTTTCAAAATAGTTACTAATCAACAAAATCTTTTTCCAACAGAATGTATCTTTTAACTTTTTAGATCTTCTGATTTTACACTTTAGGCAGTATTTCTCAGAGATTCACCGGGGATAATGTCTATTTACTAATACAACATTGATTGTATTCATATACAGCGTGATTGCTATGATAGTGAACTTTAGAAGAGACATCCTGGAAATTGCATGGATCAAACTGGAATAAAAAGTAAACATTATTCCTGTAACTCAAAACGAGCATTTCTATGATGTTTTATTAATTTGAATATTATTTTTTATACATTGAATCTTCTACTATCCGATGAATCATGTTTAATTATACCAGTATCTAACCTATACATTTGTGATTAATGTATCATACAACAAAATGTTATTTGTGATTAGTGTTTCATAAACTAATGCTTCAAGGAGCTAAGCTACAGCTAACTAACTACAGCTAAACTTTAATCTCATTTATTTTTAATTAATAAAGGAAAGCAGCGGTGGATATTTTCAGTTTTTTCATAAATGAATTAATTTTTAATGTATTTGAAGTTCTTTTCTTACTGCTTGATGCGTCTCCTCTGCTTGCAGCATGTCTTTTATCCGAACTTTCTATTGAGCTCTGAAATTCTGAAAAGAATAAACATGAATAGTTGGTTTTACATTTATTTGTGACTGAATTAAAATTTCCACATAAGTATAAAGAATGGAAAACAATCATAGATAAGAATCTTTTCAGTTTCGCATACATGTCACAACAAATAATCTGTTTATGGATTTCTAAAATACTTGAAATTTTAAAACAACTATAGCCAAATTAATATTTTGTTAAAATATTCAAATAACTATAGACAACTGCATAAGTAATATAAATTATTTCTATAAAATTAAATAAATAGCTTAATAAACAACAATAAACCTAATAACATAATAAATACATTTTGTCAATAAAAAATCGAGTAAAAAATGATTGACACAAATGTGTGTGTGTGTGTGTGTGTGTGTGTGTGTGTGTGTGTGTGTGTGTGTGTGTGTGTGTGTGTGTGTGTGTGTGTGTGTGTGTGTGTGTGTGTGTGTGTGTGTGTGTGTGTGTGTGTGTGTGTGTGTGTGTGTGTGTGTGTGTGTTTGTTTTTGAAAAATATTTTTATTTAAAAAAGTCTGCAATAGTACATAATTATATGCAAATGGGAATCAAATGAAAATGCAAAATAGATAAGTAATTTTTTTAGTAATCCGATCAAATATTTTTCGTAATTATCGTAACTATAGAATAAAGAGTCCTTTATCAGATTATTTCCTTATTCCAGTTATATTAGTAATAAATTATTGAGTAGATATACAAATATGTATATTTATGTATCCATATATTTCCTCTCCTGCGAATCATGGGAAATATAATCATTATTTCCATTAAAACTAAATTAAATCATAAAAATAAGACAAAATTAATTTAATGCATTACTTAAACTATTAATATTTATTATCGTTTTTATATTTGTTTCCTTTACACTCAATATTACATTCAGCTTGAACTTTGATAAGTATTTTGTGATAATTAAATTAACAGACCATAGGATATTTTTCACACCAGATGTTTTAGACTCTTGGCAACATGCCATGAATCTTTATCCAGCAGATTGCATTTCACACATTTGCCATCAGGATACTAAAATATTTAACCGAAACTTAATTGTTTTTCTATCATATAAAGAAATCTATACATTAGATACATTTTTCATTATGTGTGTGGAGAATGTTTTACAACGTATAGTTGATAGAAAATTTAGCTGATACTACGGTTTACATCAAATTTTGAACAAGATGTAAATATTCTACTCTTTACTACGTAAATATTTGGTATAAATGTATTTTCTGATCAATTTTGAAGCAAAAATTAATCGTAAAATAAATTTACTTTGATTAATACTTTTTGAAGTTGCAACTATCAATATCCTTCTTGAAGTAAGTAGATTTTTGTTGATAACTTGCTTAAAAAGCACAAATTTTGTAAAAGTAAATTAAGAAATTTTTGAAATTTTGATTAAATAAAGCGCCAAATAAGCCAATATTTTTTAAATTATTGATTTCATAAATTTTATTCCAAATAAAATACATTTTCATGAAACTTCAGTTATACTTTCAGCTTCTGATGGAACGAAAAAACATTGTTTAAATTATGAAGTATTTTTCCCGTCTTTGCTTTCCCATCATTAATATATTATGGCAAAGCCATCATTCGAAGAAATATGATCCCTTTCATAGCATTCGGCGCGGTTATGTAACTCATCTGGACTCTTATTTGTGTTTGTTAAATCTATAAAAAGTCCTAGAAAAATATCTTTAAAATTTCAAATCTTCAAGTATATTATTGCTTCATTATCAATGTAAATATAGTAACTTAATTATTTCGTATTGTAATAATATCAGCTTAAATTAAACTAGAAATCACTTAATATCGTGAATGTTTCAAAGTTTGCTAATACAAATTTTCGTTTTTGATTACTAAATAAATTCATCTCCTTCAATGCAGAAATTAACTATAATTTAGTTAATATTATTTAATTAATTGAACGGGCCAAGGTAGCCTAGTGGTAGGGCATCGGAAAGCTATGGTTATCACATTTCAAGCAAAATTTGAAATTTATTTCTCTAAGAAAAAAAGTATTAAGTTGTTCTTAAATATTGTTATTGAAAACTCTTTTTTATCACTTACACATTCTTATTATAAAAAATACATTGAAAACTTCAGTTCCTTCTGTTTAGTATGCACAAAAAATTAATTAAAAAAAGAAGCAAATAAATTTGTAAGTTATTTAATAAAAACCATTTATTCATTGTTAATATGTGTAAATCTTGTTTGTGGGGAATTATGCACATTTGATTTATCAATTTATATGTTGGCGTTTTTTGAAAGAATATTTCATCCACATGAAATAATCTTTCAAAAAACGAATAAGAGAATGTTTTGAATGAAAGCATTCTCTACATCAAAAAACATGTGAAGAATGTTTTCTATAGAATTGCTTACATTTGTTCATTACATTTAATTCCCAATACAAGAAATTAAGTAAAAAGGCAAGAGTTATGCCATAATAAGAAGCTATTATTGTCTAACTCTATAAATAGAGTTAGACAACAATAAAAGTTTTTGTTTCTATATTTGTTCTGGAAAATTATTTTAACACTACAGTATGCGAAAAACACTATGAGTAGTTAAATAAATTATTTTAAAATTATTTTAACACTATAAGTAATTAAATAAATACTAAAAAATTTAAATAATTTTCAAATTCTAATATTTTCGTCAACAAAATATTTCTTTTAATAGCTATTTTCTTCTTAAATACAATTTAATTTTTTCAAATTATCAGTAAATTCTTCTGTATATTACTGAAATTTTTTCAATTGCAATTTTTCTTCGAAAATTCACAAATGCGTTTAGTCTTACTGAGATAAATTCAATATTTCAAATAAAAAAAACATATTTTATACATACATAGTAAATATAAGACGTTCAACTGATTTAATTTTAAATTATTCATTTTAGTAAATTAGATAATCACCAAAACAAGTACTATATTCATTCCTAAAATGTTATTTAAATTTTAGTGTCTTGAAATGATATTTCGTTTTATTATTTTTTCTTTCTGTAAGTCTCAAAGATAAGTAAATAACATTATCTTTTATGAAATTCTTATGATTTTGTTCGTTTTTCCTTAACAAATTTATTGTTTTTTAAAATAAATTTTTTTCTTTGTCATTATTATATTAATTCTAAAGGGGTATTTTATTAAAATTAATAGAGTACTTATCATTCTGCTGTATACTTTGTTATAAATAATAGAAGTCTTTATTACTTGAAATGGCAAAGGGAACACGTTTTCAAATAGAGCAGAAAACCCCAGGCGAAAATTTGCTTACAGGCTCAACTGTTTTAATTATTAAAACCATTTAATCATCTGCGATTACGTGCATTCACATAATTACTCACAATTATGAACATTCTGTCAGCTCCCCCTTTTAACCCAACCGATCTGCTCTTCAATGAAGAAGATAAACCTAGAAATTCGTTACTAAGTTTCAATGTTGTACTAACTAACGAATGCATATATTTTCGGAGATAAATATGTTTCTAGATTCTTGTTATATTTGTTATGGAGTTTAATTAAGTAACTATATAATATATATATATATATATATATATATATATATATATATATATATATATATATATATATATATATATATATATATATATATATATATATATATATATATATATATATATATATATATATATATATATTATTTTGAAATTAGGTGACTTTAAAAGTCATATCAATTCTGCACACAAGAAACTACAGATAAACCAATTTTTGAGAGATTTGAATCCAGAAAAGTAAAAAGTATTGGATGATAAATAGTGTCATTTAGTATTAAATATTTAAGCAAACATTAAATATTTAAGCCTCATATTAAAACAACTTAATAAATGATACATAATAAGCAGTGATTTTGTTTCAATTTAAAAATATAAAATTTATTTTAGTCGCTTTGATTTCTTACCTCCTTCTGGACCATTTTCACTATGCTTCTTAAAATTCCTATTTCCAGAATTTTTTACTTCTAAAAAAGTTAAGGTAATTATTTTTAGTAATTTTGATAGGTTACTAATATGAATATAAACTAAAATAAATCTCTAGCACGACTGGTGACATAGGCTAAGGCATATAGTGCTCATACCTGTTTTCCTTACCGAGGGCTTTGAGGTGCTTTTACTACCAGTTTTGTTACGTTATAAAATTTTGATTTAAAATTTAAAATTCTCTAATATTTAATGTGTTACTTTGCGAATTTTATAGATTTATCAATAATTTTGTAAATCATTTTAATATATCATTTATGCGACATACTTTAGCAGATCTTTTAACTTGAACTACTAAATATTATTTTGGCTGTTATAGAAATGAAATGAGCGTTTATATTGAGCGTTTATATTTGAATGGCGTTTATAGTGAACGTTTATATTTGAATGGCGTTTATATTTGAATGGCGTTTATATTGAGCGTTTATATTTGAATGGCGTTTATATTGAGCGTTTATAATGATATGAGCGTTATATATGAGAACAAAATTATTTTAAATAATTATTGTTCTAGTATAAATATATTAGTTCAAGTTGGCATTAATAGAAATATTTTTGGTTTAGAAAAGAGTCACATCTACATCACATTAAATCACATTAAAATGTCTTCTGTTATTATTTTTTTCTTATTAATACTAAAAACACTGTATCAAATTTATTCCGTTAATAAAATTCAATTTAAATGCAACTTCCAGCTTTTGATCTTGAATTAAAATAAAATTTATATATTTTAACATATTTACATGAATTTTCTAGGAAAAATTGAACCTCTTACTTAATGTTAGCTATAAAAACTCATCAAATAATTTAACTGCTTTTAATTGCTATCAACTTATTTCATTGAAAAAAGTAGAAGAAAACATATAAGTAAATTCAAAACAGTCAAATATTCTTTTTTTTTTTTATTTTTTTTTTTTTTTTTGATTCATAAAAGCATTTATAACTAATAAAATGAAAACAAAAATATTTAATTATTTTCTATAGATAGCATTGGCCTGGAAATTATGACTATTTTGAATCCTTTAAAAAAAAGAATATTTAACATGCATAAGTCCATATTGACCATTTTTTTTATGAAACAGCAAATTTTGTCTGATGTATTTCATTAATCAATGTATTTCTGACTGATGAGATTGTTAAAATTGAATAAGTAACCTTCTTCATTTGTAAAGATAGTTTTTTTGTGATGTAAAATTATATCTAACCGATTAATCCTATACATGTGCTCGTATGTTGTATTTTCTATTGATTTGAAGACACTATGCGGATCGCAAAAGGTGGGCTGTTGAAAGCAGTGATTTCAAGTGATTGGGTGCAAGTAAGAATTGCAACCAGAATGTAGCTAAATAAACACTTTTAATGAAAAAGATAAAACTTGATTACACTCGTTGTTATTAGGATAAATTATTATTTTTAAATATGTAAATACTAAATGTGTATATTAATATTTTGTAACTTGTATTTAAAAAAATTACTATAAAAATATCAAAATAGATAATTATAAATATTATATATACTTACTATAATGATGGACTGAAAAACAAATAAAAACACTAAAATATATAATAATTAAAACATATAAATAAAAACAATATTAGTGAATAAATTATTCAAATTTTATTGAAAAGTTTTCGTTCTCCTTAAGTACTACATAAATCTGAAATATTTTGAATACTTGTTTTATTTTATAATATTCTGAAAGTTTCTAAAATAACGAAATACTAATGCTATTACTAATGCTATTGAGTACACTAAAATAAATTGAATATATTATTCTTTTATGATACATACAGAAAATTAGATGAAAATATTCCTTTAATAATTTAAATATATCCATAAACTTTTCTCATATTTAAGTAACTGTCCGAAGGACGAGGAAGCGCAAAGAAAAAATGCACCAATCATTCCACATCATTTAATACCGATATGAGTTAATCCTAAAATCTGTGAAAAGGTATTTCTATTATTTTGTCATAGAGTTTTCACGATAAGAACACCTAAACAATTTCTCCATATAAAAAATCCAACTATGCCAAATCAAATTTAAGGCATTACTTCGAGTCTTCCTATTATAATGCTACTTTGTTTTAGAAAAGTCTCTTTAAAAAATTTAATTGTTATAATTTCGATGGATTAGCGCTCCTGACTTCTAATCTGGGGGTCCCGGGTTTGAATCACGGTTCGGCCATGGACGTTACTTTCTTTCTCAGTTCTCACACTGTATTTCTCTGTCCTTTTTTCTGTGATGATGTATGAATGTGGCCCACCCTAAAATGGGTTTGTGGTAGTATGGCGCGGGCAACGCTACTCGCCTCCGTGACTTGGTCCACATGTGCCCACTGGGTAACGGATGAGTAACAGTTTCTGGCCTTGTTGTGGCATAAGGTTCCTCATCCAAGTGCCCGCCGTTAGAAAAAAAAATTTCGAAGGAAATTCAAAGTGAAAATCACAGGGGGAAATATTAAACGTTATGGTCACAATCCAAAAATTACAATAATAATAATGGATAATAGAGACTCTTGTTTCTAAATTACAGGTGCTCAACTAAAATCTGAAAATGAAAAATATAAAAATTATTGTATTGGAATAGTATTATTTATTAAAAGGTTATTCTTACCATCCTCTGAATAATAATAAAATAGTATCGTTAAAATAATTTAAATTAAATAGTAATTTTTTACAAAAACAATTTACAAATTTAATTATCATTATCACATTTGTATACATGTAAATATTATATTTGTAAATATATTTAATATTATATATATACATATATATATATAGATAGATAGATAGATAATGTGTCCTAAATGTATGGTAGATTATACTGCTGTGGTCACCGCAATCCGCGAAGATTAATATGAGGCGTGCAAACGATGGTAGGTCTGCTTCAAATTGTTTTTTATATTTTAAAATGAATGGAATTCAGTAACTTTTGAAAGTTTTTGTTATAAGTTTAAAGTTAATTCCTGCGTATGTGCTAAAATTATTATAATCTATTATTTGTATTTTCTTAAAGATATTGAAATTTACGATAGCTGTAACAGGAATCTACATTTAATTACAGAAGTCATCTTATCCTGAAACAGAATAATTAATAAAAATATCTTTCTGTAAGTTTAAATTAATAAAAAAATTTTAAATTAATAAAAACGCTATTTAATCCTACTGCCTAACGGCCTAAGGCATTTCTAAGATATTTTAACATCCACTGCATCTGGAATCCATCCACTGTTATTCAAAAGTGACTATGGTCTAAACTGGGATTTCATGTTTGGAAAAGTGTTGCATTGCAGCCAAACAATGATGAAAAGCTTAAAATATTTAATCCTACTGCCTAACGGCCTAAGGCATTTCTAAGATATTTTAACATCCACTGCATCTGGAATCCATCCAGTGTTATTCAAAAGTGACTATGGTCTAAACTGGGATTTCATGTTTGGAAAAGGGTTGCATTGCAGCCAAACAATGATGAAAAGCTTAAAATATAACTCCAAATTATACATTATCAGTATATTTCGGAATCTACATGTTTATGGTGCTATCTAATGCTATCCATATAGAATTCCATGTTTCTCAATATCCACGAGTTCTGGAAGCTTACTACCAAATATCATACCTTCTAACAGATATTTCCAGATATATTCTTAGGTTTTTAACTATCGTAACTGGGTGGATCCCTAATAGACTGTTTTATGGAGCGATAAGTAAAATCGAACCTTTCCATTGCCATACGATTGAGCATGAAAATATCTATCGAATGAGAGTTACTCAGATCCCTCGTTTCAAAATCAACTTATTTTGAGAATATTCTATGCGGAAGGCTTACTGAACCTTGTATGTTCTTCAAATAAATTGAACTTTAATAAATGAAACGCATATATTTACTTTACATATATGAAATTTCTGAACAATCGGATTTTTTCCTTTACCTCTGATAGATGTATATTATTGGAGAACATTACTTTAAGGACAACAATATACTATGTACGTTGGATCTTCTATCAAATAAACTGTCTCACAATATTGCATGTAAATTGTCTTTTCTCACTTACAGGACAATCCAATATAAACGTCCAATATAGAGAACACCTCTGAGATAAGTTACAGCAACGGATATAAATTAGGGAACTAAGTCCGATATATGCCAATAAGAAGGTGACATTCTTATAATTGGAATGAAAGATGTACCTATAGATGAGCATTAAATAAATGTTGAAAATGCGTCTAAAAGGTTAGCTTTGGACTATAGCCCTCGTAAATAGGACTATTTCTATATTAAAACATGCATTCTTTCACTTATACAATCACATCTTGTTGCCTGGTTTTTATTTAGGCGATGTAAAAGTTTGTAAAAGTATACCATTTTATTTTTAGTAAAATTATTTTCATTTATTACATATTAAATTAATTATTATTACATGCTAAAACTAATATTACTTACCTTCAGCTAAATGTAAAGCAAAAATTTATTTGGTTAGTATTAAATATTTAATTACAAAATTTAAAAAATAATAATATAAAAATGCAATTTTTATTCATTTTAAAATAAATCACTTACGAAGTGCAGCCGCTCGTGATTCAACTAAAATAAAAAAAATTCGGTTATTATTTATGTATTTCAAAAGTATTTATTGTAAGAAATTTATGATAAAAATTAGTGCAGAAGAAAAATAAAAAAGTTAAATTTAAATCTAATATAAATTTTTGCACTATTACAAGAAACTTTGAGAGTCATCCAATAATATTTACATTGTTAAAAATAGCTAAAAACCTTTAAAAAATGAAATGAAATAGAGGAATTTTCTCATAGATTAAATTTTAGGAACAAACATGTTATTTTTTACTTTTCAGTTATTTTTTCTTAATTGTGTTACATTCATCAAATAATGAAATCATATTTACATGATGTAAGTTTGTTGCTAAATATATTATGTAACTTTACTATGATTACAAGAATAGTTAAAATAAAACGTGACAATTTCAATTTTCAAACTGCATAATTTTGTTGTGCAAACCGTATAATTCATTTGTATCTATATTTCATTTAGAATTTATGAATGAGATGGTAGATATTACTTTACCACAAATTAATGCAAATATCTATTTTTTTTATTTTAGTAATTTAAAAAGCCTTCATTTTCTCTGTCATTATCTTTCAACATAGTTACGAAAAAAAATATTATTTTTAATAAACTAAAGAAATGAATAAATGTCGATAACATTTCGTTACTCGTTGCATTGAAATCATCTTATAAAAAGAATAATGTTCTCTGGAAAGAAAAAAAGGGAATTTTTCTAAGAATATTTACAATTCACATTCCAATTCATATTTACAATCCACATTTTTAACATTAATAATATGCTTAGATAAAGAAATTACCGTGTGATAAAATGTAGAAACCAATTAAAATACAGATTATTTTTTAACCATTTTAATTCAAATATTAAAAGGTGTGGTTTTAAATATTTCATAAATGTACCATTTCTATATTTATTTCTGCTGACCGAATAAAATATTTTCATTCGCATTAACACTATTAATCCTGTTTTCACTGTAACAATCCAAGTATTATTCGTACGAACAGACATACACTATTTGACTATAATTACATTTGCAAACATGAATAGGTTTTTTTCATTTATTACACAAAATTTATTTTCTTTTTATCTATTTATCTTTATTTATTTGACACATATCATAAAACATGGATTAAAAGATTCCATTTTTATTTTTTTTCTAAGAACAATTTACTTTAGTATACTATTTACTGTAATGTTTTCAAGCAAATTTTAATTTTTTTTTAATATCATTTCAACAAATGCTACACTTTTGCTAATGTCGATTTTCTTCTTTTTACTGTCAATTTAATGAAATATTTCACGTTGTACATATTTATATTATCAAAAATTTGCTACATAATCATATAAATATTGTATTAGAAATAAATGGAAATTATCAATAAATTAAAGTTTTTAACATATTTTTTATTCATATAAATTGTTTTTATCTTGTTATATTTATACATCCATGTTAATATATTATTAATATTTAAAAATACTGATTTGGAAAAATATATTCAAATAAAGAAAATTCAAACAAAACTCTAAATTTGTTATAATAAAAGTGATTCAAATAAAATTACTTCAAAATTTTTATGTTTCACCAAAATAAATTTATGCTACAGCTAAACAATTTATATAAGTCTACAAAATTACTAATCACTTAAAAAAATCAACAATTGTTGATGTTTTAAATAATAATCTGTAATTGCTTACAATACAGTTTTATTTTACTTATACTTAACTGAATATAACTTCAAATATTTAAGAATTTAAGTGCAATTTCCTAATTTAATTAATAAAAACTTATAAATAATGCCTGGGAAGAAATATTTTGTATAAATAAATCGTCAAATAAATACTGTATCATATCATCATTAGAAATATTTATCAATAAATATTAAAATTTATAATTAATGAAATGAAAAAAATATCATTTCATAATATTCTTACTTCCATTAGCGTAAACTAATACTACAAACAATGCAAATGCAACTATGGTGTGGAGTTTCATTTTTAGTTCGAATGTTTTCGATTATCCAAAATAAAATTACGAAAGAATATTCCTGACTTTCTTTATATATGATCACACATCTTTAAGATTTTTGTTGCCAGATGCTTCTATACAAATAACTTTTTTTCTCTCAAATGATATATTAAAATTTTACTAGAAACTTTTTATAGTTATTCATCTATACAAATCAATAAATCAGTTTTTATTCCACTTAATATTACGTTTTTAACATTAATATCATCCAGATGTGATATCATTTTCAAAAAGAAAACTTCGAATCGATATTTTAATCATAAAATGCCAACTGCGCATATAGATAATTTGATTCCATAAAAATTATGGTTTCCCACATTAATCTTAATTGTTTTCCGCTTCCTTTAAAATGATAGGAATTTGCTCAGAAAAATAAGTCAATGAAAAATTGAAGATTTTATGCATTCAATATATACATTTTAAATATACTTAATATTAAACCCTACAATATGTTAATTCCTATATGTGATTATTTTAATATTAATAGAATAAAATATATGACAATGAATTCCTTCTTATTCCTTTATACTTATACGTGTTTCTTAAAATAAAAGATAAATCAATATGCTATTAGCAGAGCAAAAAATAATTGTTAAATATAAAATTTATGATTTTATAGAAATATATCTTATTTGAGCCCGGATTCAAATCTAAATGTTAAGAATACAACTTAGTTCATTTATTTATTATGGAACCAATTTTTTAATTTTTAATTTATTATTATTTTATACATATTATCGCTAAACTCTTTAAATATTTTTATTTCTGAATCTCGAAATAAAAAAATGCATTGAATTTGGAAAGTAATTTTCTATGCACACATTAAGGAAATTAATGCAGTATTTGTTTTCCCTTATTAATTATTTTTAACTTCAGTAAAAAGGAATTAAAAAGTAAAAAAAAGTATTAACATTAAAATTATTAAATTTAAATTTGCTGATTTAATTTCCCTTCATCAAACAGATGTTGAATTAATTTTGAATAATTTCTAAAAATATTTATTTAAGATCAATAAAAAAATTACATCATAATACATTTGAACAAAGGCCGTATTAATATTTGTAAATAATGTTATATTTTTATTTTGCTTACAGACTCATTTTTATTCATAAGATAATTTATATTTATTCTTCTTAGATCTTATTCATTCTTATATTTATTTAATCGTATTTCTTTATCTCATATCTTTATATTCATTTAAAATCCTTATTTCAGTCATATATTCACTTTAATTAAAAATTAACGCAATTTTGCTTCTAGTAATTAAATATTGCTTTCAAAGGGCAAAAACATCAATTAAAATAATGAATGTTTTTTATTCAATATGTTTGTATTTAGATTATCACTTTAAAGGAAATATTTGAAGTTTAAAAACAGAGAAAATTGAGCTTGATTCAATATTATATATGTCTTCAAAATTAGGATTTTATATTGAATTTATTACAACTATCATAAATAAAATTTTTAATAAATATAGTTGTGTATAAATATAATAAAATATAATATTTATAATAAAAAGTTTCTTTGTTCTATTTATTATAAATTCTATGTATTTTATGGTAAGGTAAATTTAAATCTTATTCAAATTTCATGTGTTTTTAATTTTAAGAAATAACAATTTGTTTACAAAATGGAAATAATTTTATTTAATCTAATGAAGATTCTGAAATTAATACTAGATTGAAATTGTTAATAAAAGCAAAATTGAACAGCTCAAATTCAATAATTAAATATTTTAAACATATTTAAAGCAGAAAATAAAGTCAATTAATAGAATTTAAAGTTATAATATCATATTTCTATAATTAAAAAATAAATTTTATTAATGATTTAATAAAATGAATATTTTGTAACTTAATTATAAACCAAGCCAAATTTCAACAAATAAAACAACAGAAGTTTATAAAAATTATTCGTTTCAAATAGGAAATGTAATGTATTCAATTTGCTGCATTCACAAAAAAATTTTCAATGGTTAAAAAAGTCATAAATCCTTATTCTTTGGATATAATACATAAACAGTATTCATTCTTCAACTGTTTTTCCTTATAGAAAAATGAGAACATATATTTACAATTTACTTGTTGGTTACTCATAAATAACAGCAGCCAATACAACGACTACTTTGATTTGATTTGATCCTATAGGAGTATTATGACGATTACACATCTTCAAGTTGATATGATATATTATTTTTTAGGTTGTTTATAATTCGTGAGGTACACTGTGTGTGTTTCTGTTCAATTTAATTTCATTCACTAATTCATGAGATACACTTTTTCTGTCTATTTGATTTCTTTTCATTAATTCATTTGGTACACTGTTTCTGTTCAATTTTATTTCATTTCAGTGATTCTTGAGATACACTGTTTCTGCTTAATTTGGTTTCATTTCACTAAATCGTCAGGTACACTGTTTCTGTTTAATTTAGTTTCATACTGATTTCTGAGGTACACTCATAATTCGTGCAGTGCACTGCTGTTTCTGTTTTGGTATATTTTCATCTTTTTATATATCTCTTAGCTTCAATTCCCTTAAATTGTTTTTCATTTCAAGTGTCTTTCGCTAATTGCGGCTTTCTTAAATAGTCAATTTTCCACAAGACAGTTCCATTTAGAAAGATAGCATCGATTAGTTTATCCTATGCAAATCACATACGTTTCAATGATATAGTCCAATATCACTTTTATTAAAGGTTTTTTGAAAATATATTCATCAAATTCATATCTTTTTGCTTGACAAACATGACTAATTCATTAAAATAGATAAGTTATAAAAGATGAAATCTTGTATTTAGAAATGTACAAGAAATGTAATCAATTAATCAACTAAAGTAAAATAATATGTAATAAGAATATTAATTAAAATATGTAATTGAAACATTATTTAAAGCATAACATATTTTATACTTCAATTAAATGAAACATATTTTTGAGAAGTTACTGTGAAATATCTTTATGATATCTATAATGTAAGAAAATATCATTACTTACCAATTTTTTACTGTAATAAATTAAAAACTCAAAATCAACAATATTTTAATAGAAGAAATATTATTTACACAATTAATGCGTTTTTTTTTAATAAATCTACTATATTTTCGTTGTATGATTCACTTTTCTAAGAACTGCAGGTTATATTAAATTAAAAAATCCACAAAGAACTTTCTGTAATAGGTATGTGATAAAAAATTTTAAAATGTAAATAATATTTATATTAAAGGTTTTTTTATCACATTTGCGAATAATAAATTTTTCTATAAAATTTTCGAGTTTACGTTAAAGCAATATAGTTAGGAATCTTTTAATAAAATTCCATTCATATACAAAACTTTAATACTATTTGATATTTGCAACTACGACCTTGTTCATTTTTATCATTTAATAAAAAAAAACGTGTCCTATTTTTTGTATTTTCAATACTATTTTTCTGATTTAACTTCACATCTATATAAAAAATTCTTTTATCTTCAAACCTTAGAAATATTTATTTTGAATGTGATGCCTTAAAGAAAACTAATATTTATTTTTTAAATAATATAAATATTTATTCAATAGACAATTAATTGTTTAAAAGCTAAAGAATGTGTGATACAAAAATAAAAAATCTATAATATTTTTTTTAATTTCTATTTTCTAAAAAAATTATGTTTTTTATATACACTTTACTAAAATTTAATATTATTATAAGTTCAAAAATTATAATAACATGTCTGAATTCCATTTGAATTTTGAAAATTATTTTAATTTGTTTTTAATCATTTTGTGTGATGAGACTTAACCAACATTATTATAGTGATGTTGTTAATGTCATCCATGATAAATTCTATATGTATATAAAAAAAAGTAATTTATATGAAGATAATTTTATAAAAATTATTAACGAGAAAATAAATGCTTTTACGAGTAAAACATTTTTCAGTAACTTTAATTATATATTAAGGAAATAAATTTTTAAGGGATATATATATAAGAACATTTACAACTATTTCTTATTTTAATATCAGTGTAGTGATATTCACATAGTTTTATTCGTTTATTTTGTAGAATATGTTCATTAAAATAACTTAAAATAGAAATTAATTTGGTTTGAAAATTTCAGCCTCTTCTATCATTTTACTGAGCACAAGTTAAATAAATGGTTTAAAATATTTTTCTGTATCAACTAAATATATTCAAATTAAATTTCTTTTAAAATAAAATTAATTATTAATTTTATTAAGCTAAAATTTTATTCGAGAGAAGAACAGAGCACAAAATAAATATAATATACAAAAATAAAAAAATAATAAGTGTACCCCTAAACAGAAATCAAATGCTTGTCTTATTCCAAAGCAACGGTACGTGAAAATAATAAATATTATATAATATTAATTAATTTTATACTCAAAATGAAGATAATTTACCTTGTACACTTCTTAGAATAAGTGCTTGGACACCTGCGATAATAGAGATAAGCACAATTTATTCACATTTTACAGTTAGTAGTCTCAACGTGAGGCAACTGCAGATTCGACTTTGAAGGAGATGCTTTCCACAAGTGCTTGGATGATGAACAGTGATATTTTATTCCACAATGATTGGAAAACCATGTAATTTTATTTACTTATTTTGGATATTTAATGCACCCCTTAATTCAACTATGAAAAACATCCCAGAGGTGTTTTATTCGATTTAAATCTGGATTCTGGGAGGACTCTCCAATTAAATCACCTTATCAATCATATGATGATCGTTGATGTCTACACATGGTGGTTGATGTTCAATTCATGGTAGATGATTGTTGATGAATTATCTTAACGCATTTCAAACATTTTATTTAATCCCCCGTAAAATGTGAATGTTTATATTGAAGTAACATTATTGTAGCTTTTATGTAATCTTTAATAATCATGTTGTTAATTATTAAGAAATTAAATAAATAGTTTATGATATTGAATTTTCAACTCAACAATGTATAGGAAATAAATTATACTTACTCAAACACTAGTAAATTAAAAGATAGGTTGAATTTAGTTTTCATTAACTCTAAAGTTAAATGAATTTTGTCCCTATATTTTAGTGCATATTTCAACAAGTATAAAAGTAGAGTTTATCTTTACATTAAAGTTCATATGGTATATTTAATAGGTATTTTATCCCAAACTACATCGATTCATCAATGTAATGTGGTGTTTTGTACTTTATAAATGTGATTCAATATAAATAATTCTCTTTGTAAAATTCTAGAATCATTGCATAAGTCAGCATTTTATAGCATACTATTAACTTAAACCTTTAATCCTGTTTTTATAATTTGGTAATAACTTCCTAAATATGTAAATTATTAAAGATGTAGCCAAAGTATTGTGAAATTTTATGCACATCGGTACTTCTGAATGTGACAAGAATTGATGATTATGCATTATTATAGCTTAGTTAATGATAATGAATTTTACCGTTTCACCATTGCCAAACATCAAATAGTCTCATCACACGAAAAAGTACTGTATATATATATATATATATATTAAACTGGTGAAAAAATGGACTTATATGTGATAGATTGATGAAGAATTAAAATTATATGGAGGTGTGAATTGAGAGGAGACAGATTTCAATATGTCTGCACTTGAGCAATAAATATTACGTAAGACATTATTATTCCTTTTCCATCTAAAATCGTGCACAAAAATTAAAATTGTGAGCGTTTACTTAAAAAAATGAATTTATTATGTGTTTTTTTTTTATTTATTTGCTATTGCTGTCATCATATATAAGTTTTATATATCATGTGTGTGTGCGTGTGTTATAACGATAAATATACTTCCTTAACGTTTTCTTAAGACAAATCAGCGTCATTCAAGACAAATATTTCAAGTGACTCACTACATATATTATTACACAGTGACAATTCCATGTAATGCAAGATTGCGGGTGGTAAGGGATGCAAAACAAACTTCAGACGTTGTACGCTCTTACAATGTGCTGCAGTTCACTTTTCGAGAAAACATTTTCACAAATAAAAGGCTACATTCATATTTTTTAAGACAGGTGCCTGAAAAGGTTAAAGTATCCACTCTAATAAGAGAAGTGTATAATAAACCTATAAATTCAAAAATGCAACATCACTGCTTAAGAATACCAAATTCAAGCCTAGGACCTTCAAAACCATTTTATATATTTAATCAATTTATAATATACCTATAGAAAATTTTAATTTTGGTCAAATTATTATATGTAATTTCCTTATCGAATTTATAATTAATTATTTAATTGAATAGTAAGGAAAACATTTTCCGGATGCAAAATTCGTAATACGAGCCTTTGTGACTCAGTAGTAGCACTTTACGCTCCCAAGCCGATGCTCAATCCTCAGACTGGGAAACGTTGACTCAGTCTTTCATCCGTTTAGCGTGTCAATAAAACTGAGTACTATGTCTTCTTGGGAAATAAACATAGAGATTTCCACATTAGGTTAACCTAACCGGACCTATACTTTTCAGCCCTGGGTCCTCGGTCATGAAAACAGATATAGGCACTTATACACACTTGGTCACATATGAATTGTTGCGCCACTGAGCTCAGCTTTTTAAAGTTATGATTTTTGCTGAAAAGCCTCAATTTTAAAAATTTCTGCTCAAAGAGATTTTATGTTTTAAATTAATAAATGTAAGGAAAAAATTGTTTCCAATGTAGCTTAGGAAAATAATTTTTTTACAATAATGTAGAATAAATAATAAGACTAATTTAATATTATTAAAACTGTTATTATAAAATAAGGGATTTTTTATTTATATTTACTAAAACTAATGTAGTACTGTGTTACAAATGTTATTAAATTTTATAAGGCTGCTATTAAATAAGGCTGTATAATTTTAAAATTTATTTTTTCATTTTGGTAGACAGTTTATAAATTTAAATAATATAAATTAAGATTTAAAAAAAATGCGAACACAATCAATTTTAAAATATGAATTTAATTGCATATTAACATTAATTTCTGAAATTTTTATGTACTTCATAAAACTATTTAAAAAATTGTTAATTCATTGTTTCAAGAAAAATTTTAAAATTTGAAAATTCACGTGTATTTTTAACTATAGATTTTACTCATAATGAAAGTTTGTTACAATAGCTTCAGCTATACTTTGTTTCAAATATTATTTGATAATTAATTAATAATCGAAACATATTAATCAGAAAAATTATATTTTTACTTTACACGAAATTAACTATGTGTTTTTAAAATTACATATATTTAACAGTAAAGAAAATTTTACCTAATTTATTCCAGTAAATCATCAGCCATAACAATAATAAATCAACTATTTAAAGGCAACTCATTTAAACAGCAATGTGAAACTTTTTTTCATTTATATGATAAAGGAAATTTAAAAAACTAAAATCTATTAAATGAAAAATGTTGTATTTTTCATCCATATATATTATGTTTTATATAAGAAAAATATTTCTTTAAAAGAAATATTTTTCTTTGATGTATTGAAAACCTAGAATAATTAATTCTCTTTTTAAAACATTCAATTTTGGTCTAAATTTATAAAAATATAGTCATCTTCATTCCAGAATCTACGCGGAATATAAATTTAAAATTCTAGATTTTTTAAGTTTTGAAGGAAATGAGATACTTTAGGCAGTGATTTATAGCAGTGAACGTTTCCAAAATCATATTTCTTTCAAAGATTACGTCAATATTTTTAGACAATCCCAAGACACTAATTTTGAAATATATTTATCCCATATATTCAGATACAATATCACTTTTTGTTCAATGCGAAAAATGGATCTAAAAAAGGAAAGCTGATTCACAGACAGCGGAATTTACTTAGTAACCAAAAACTCCCGGCCTGGAAACACGATAGCGATGGCCAGAGATGATGTGTGATGAGGACAAATTACAGTAAACCAATGCTCATCGGGGAAATGACGCGGATGAGAGGATAAATGTGTTGGGCGTTTTTCTTTTACCGTTATTAATCATAGATGTTGTCGCTCCTTGTTGCAAAATAGAAGAACTCACAAGAAATTGAAGATGGATAGAGATATAATACCCTGGGATTTTCATGTAATTCGGGATTTTGCTTAAATTTCTCATTTTAAAAAAAAAATCGCGTTTTATTTTTTATAATATGAAACAAATTATACGAATTTATACTTGCATATCATAAAAGATTTAATATTCGAAAAGAAATGTATTAGATAAATACAAGTTTTGGGAAAATATTTGTAAAAGAATAGTGAATGTAATAATTTATTTGAAAAATCGTATTCCTATGTCACTTATGCATTATTACAAATGTGTTATGAGATCTTTTCATATTGGACTAGAAACATGAATACTGTTATTAAGTTTTACCAATAAATGTTAAAAGATGTATCTGTCAATCCTCATTAGCACTACAGTCATCAGTATTACTAGTGTAATTAATCAGTCTATAATAGTTTATTAAAACCTTGTGAGTGAATATTTCTCTCCATGTATTTCAAAACAATATACATAAACTTTAAGGCCCGGAGATCATAGGGGCTACCTGAAAAAAATCAAAGTGCAAAACTCTTTTAAATTATTAATCACTATACTAAAAGCTCTTATATGCTTAGTACTTAATAAAAATTTAAACCATAAATGCATGAAAATATATATTCATTATCCATAAAGATAATTTGTCACCAGTGTCAAATAAAATATGTCTTCATATAAACAGAATATTTTTGACACAGTGGAATGAACAACCTAAAGGCTATAAGCATCTGTAAGACATATATATCAGTCACATATTATTTTCCCATTTTTCTTAAAGGATGACCTGTTAGTGAGAGAATACGAAAAAAATTCTAGTAACTATCCAGAAAAATACTTACTCAAGGTGAACAAATCAAACATACATTTCTCAAAGTTCACCAGTGACTGATTTAAAGTTCAGAATGAATCACAAAGAAGTTTTTCGAAAAAGCAATTTGAAAGAATGTTAGGATTATTGTTTAATATTTGTTATTTTCAATACTGTTATCATATTAAACGATATTTAACATCAAACTTTCTTTGTTGAAGAACGTGTATATCTTTCATAAAAGGAATTATGCGTCATCTTAAAATAAATAATAATGTGCCCTGAATGAATGTTATCTTTGAATTATTTGTGTATAAAAATGTTTTGAAATCTAAAAATATTTCTTGTTAAAAAATTTTTCTTTGGCAAAAATTTAAAAAAAAGTAATCGGTTTTAGGAAGTCCTTAAAAACATCTAAGGATATAGAATTATGGAAGAAATTATTTTTAAGTATACATTTTTTTGTCTTTCTGAGGGAATACATATATTTATTAGAATTTCTAAAACTATTTAGTTTTTGAATGATTATAAAATTACAAATATTACTTCTCTACAGTTTTTCTCAATTCTGCCAAATCAAATGAATTGGCTATTTAAAAGGTAATTTTATCGAGCTCAAAAGTGATAATCCCTAGATGTTTCATTAAGGTTATTTGATGAGGTATAATCAATTGATGTATTTTTATTCGAGTCATTATTTTTAATTCCAGGGAAATATGTTCATTCATTTTGCATTGATAAACCACATTATTTCAAGGTTATTAGAATAACCATTTAGAATGACTTTCTTAAAGGTGAGAAATTTTAAAGATAAGAAATAAAAAAATTATTTATCCATTGGAACTCTTGAAACATTTTTATAGTTCTTAGGAAAATGATATGAAGGTAATAAAAATTTTTAATAATCATAAATCCATTCATTAAATGGAATGTTTTGTTATTCAGTAAAGTCATTTAATAAAATAGTAAAATATACTTTTAATTAGAACATTAACAATCAAAAATACAAATGTGCTTGATAAATAAATTATTTTCATAAAAAGCAACTAAAAGTGATATCATTCCAATATTTTCAGTAAAGGAGTTTATATTAAAAATAAGGAAATTATTAGGTTATTAACATTCATGAGCAAACAAATTATATATTTTCAGATTATATTCTAAATATAAGTGATGATAAAATAAAATCTTAAGAAAATATGAGAACGTTGTACAAGAATAATAGGGATGGAAAATAATGACAATCTCGATTAAACATGTGTTCCAAATAAATTAAGCAAACATAAAATATTTAGCATACACAGTTAGCCAAAATGATAATTTCCTCATAAGCAAGCTTATAAACAAACTTAGGCAAAAACTATTGCTTGTTGTACATTCTTTGTATAAAAAGAAGGAATCGAGCTTAAATGAGCTTACTTAGCAAGATTTTTATAGAAAGTGCTACAAAAAATAATTCAAACAAAAACTATTTTTTTCTAATAAATAATTTTAAAATATAACTCTGTCAGATAATGAATTTGAAGTTACTGACATGAAAAATGTATTTACAAAATGGATGAATTTTGGAAAAAAGAAAAGAAATCTGTTAAGCAAAATTTGTATTAACTAATAATAGAATGAACTGAATGAATAATATTCCTTAACTAGTAAAACAAAAACACATTATATTTATTGTTTGAAATAAAAAGTAGCGAATTTCTTTAAAGTTAGAAAACATTTCCTAATATATTTCGTTTTAAATAATCTAAAACTTGCTTGGTTATCATTTACAATCATTTTGAAGGATTAATTGATTTATCATTCGCTTTTATTAAAATAAATCTTTCTAAAATTTATAGTGCTTCCTTACAATCAGCAAAATTTGTAATTCATATTTTTAGTCCAATTTCATTAAAATTCATTTTTATATATTTCATTTACATAAAACCAGTCCACTTATTGATATCTAAAACATGTATGTTTTAAAATTTCTATATTTAAAATAATTTCAAAATAAGTATGCAATCTGTTATGAAATTAACACAAAAGAAATTTTATGCTCTAAAATAACTTAAAAAGTTCCATGTGATATCATCTAAAGTTAATGTCAACAAATGGAGTTAAAATAGTTTGTCCTAGAATTAGTGATGTCTAGACATTTTGCATTTAATAATTTTGTTGGTATTTTTATTTAAAAACTTGAATTATCTTCAAAATAAAAAAATATAAACTAAAGTATTCAATTTCTTTACTTTTTTTAACTTATTCTAGTGAATATAAACTTTTTACTATATATTATCGATAATACATATTACCCTTTACTAATATATAAGATTAATACATAAAGATAAGCAGATTAATATTTATTATTTCTTACTATTATATAAAGATTTATTCCAAGAACTACTTCGAATCTTACGTTTCCTTAAAATATTTAATTTCGTTATCTTCAGCTCCAACGACTTCTTTCTTTAATTCGCCCATCATCTCTTTGATTCATCAACTATTAAAAATATATATTAGGAATGTGAAATCATACCACACAATATCACTTACTAATTTATTTAATAATTCTTTCCAAAAAGATTTATTTATTTTTATTAATGCTTGTTCTATTAATAACACAAGAAGCTGAAATAAAATTAATTACATTGGTTTTCCATGGAAATTTAATGGTTTATAGGTGAGATACTTTCCTTACTACAAATAAAAAATTTACATGCTTCTTACAATAGGGAATTTCATCATCAAATCTGCCATGTTTCCTTCAGTTATGACTCTAATAACATAAATCAATTTATTATCATAATACTCCTCAAAAAACTTTAAAATTTTAATTTTGGAGTATTAGAATATTTTTTTTTATTTTAAGCTTCAAATAAAATAAAACGTGATAAAAAAAGACATTAAAATATAATTATGATATAGATGTAAAAATAACTGAAACATATATTAATTTATAATAATAAAATTAACTGAATTAATTGAAGAAAATACCAAACCGAGTTAACCAAGAATTATTAAGGATGTAGTTATAACAATATGAAATCATATAAAGGTTACACAATAATTTACTCGAACAGTTTAGTTTTGTCAGATTGAAATTTATACATTCAATTTAAATGAATTTCTTTCATTGAGAAAATATTTTTGTCATAAAGATCAAATAATTTACTATAAATGTTTTTAATTAACTGTATAAAAATTTCTACAAAATTGCAAATAATTTAAGGAGATATTATTAAAGAGATATTAAGATATCTCTCTCAACCGTTTTTACAAATAATTTGAAGAAAACCACCAAATATTCATGCGCTTTATAAAACTATTTACAATTAAGTATAGAGTTACTTATTTCAGGGCTTATCGTAACAATTTTAATAAAATGCACCATAGAAAACTGATAAATCACTCAAAATTTTTATTGAGTTGGGAGTTTAGAATATTTAGTAAGATTTTTTAAAAAATATTCTTAAAAATATCTAAAAAGACAGTGAATTTTATAAAACAATTAAATACATGTTATAATAATTTACATTTTTGTTATATATTTCTTAACATATTCTAATGGTGGAATTGCTTAGTTTCGAATTAAATAATTTCTGTCAGTAAAAAAATCATAAATTAAATTAAATATTTAGAAAATCATGATTACTATATGAAGTAACAATATAAAATGTCCCTCTCCTGATTATTCATATTTCATTTATACATTTTTCCCCTTTTCCATATCTTAATTATATAAAAAAATCCTTAATGTAGAAATTGAACGGCATAACATTTTTCTATGTCCTTTATTTTACAATTTATTTGGAAAATGTATAAAGATAAATTTGAAATCCTTTCATATTAACCAAGAGGTTCGATATATAACTTTTTGAATATTTATTATAAATATTTTGACTTGAAATAATGGACAGCGTAACGGTAAGGGACTGTTGTAATGTTTTTTCAATGACCACTGTATAAGTCGCCTTTCGGGAGTAAAGTTTAAAATAATGAAAATTATTCACATGAGGTCACAAAAAATACTTCCAAGCAGTCACATAAATCCAAACAAACAGCAGGCAGAAAAGTGCAAAATCCATCTATTGTTTCTCATCAGTGGCAAAGATTGAAACCAAAAGCTTTCCCAATCACAGTGAGGACTTATTTTAAATATTTAAACAAATAAAATGTCGAATAATAAAAGCTTACTAGATGTATAAGTTATTTTAAGTATGTGTCAAGATGGTTATAAATTACTTCCCGAGTAAATATTTGATAATATTATCAAATAAAACAGCATTTAAAGAGTATCATACAGAACAACAAATTCCTTCTGTGACCCTTTTGTATTTGTAAAAACTGTACATTACTTCAATAGTACAAGCTATTCCTTGCTTTCTACATAGCTTAAAATAACATTGATTGGAATACCATTGTGATAGTTACAGAATTGCTATCCTAGCGCTGAAATTCTAACATATATCTTGAAAACTCTTACTTTTATATTAAATATACTTTAATTTTGAATTTACATCATAGTTTATAAATATTAATTTAATGAACTTAACCCATAATTTCAGATTACTTTTGAATTCTATCGCCTTATCCCAATTTAATATTAGGCTAGGGAATAAGTTCGTTGCGTTTTTACCAAAGAGTTTTATTTAAGCAAAAAAAAAAACAATAATTATATCAATAAGTTAATTAATTATATATCCGTTACATTATTTATTTTTTCGTTCCACCAAAACTCGCCTCGTCTGGTGTCAAAGAAACTGTTGAGCCAGTATTTAAGAACCTCTTGGTGCACTGGGAAATGCTTGAAAAGAATGCCGCGGTCAACAAGGAGCTCTGCATTGCCCAGCTAAACCCTGTGAATGAAGCTATTCGACTCAAAAGACCTGATCAACATGGTCAAACCATATTCCTTCACGACAATGCCAGGCCCCATGTTGCAGAAGTTGTCAAAGCCGCACTCCAAGAGCTCAAATGGGAGGTCCTTCAGCATCCATCGTTTTCTCCCAACCTTGCACTGACCGATTACCATCTTTTCCGCTCTTTGTCAAACGAATAGATACTTCGATAACAAAGAGGTCCTTAAAAACTGGGTCAATAACTTCCTTCACACCAGACGAGGCGATTTTTGGCGGAACGGAATCAATAAATGGGTAGAGAGGTAGGAAGAGGTTGTAAATAGCAACAGTGAATATATAATTGATCAATTTATTGATATAATTATTGCTTTTTGCTTAAATAAAAGTCTTTGGTCGAAACGCTATGAACTTATTCCCTAACTTAATAAATAAATTTTGATTTGCTGGCATTGATATTCTTTCCATTGTATTGCTTTGTTGTTTCTTTTTTCCAGTTTGGATTTTTATGCATTGATGTATCGTTTACTTTAATTTTTTACATAAATATTGTTATGCCTTTTTTCTTCATTACAAACATTTTCCCTCGGCAATGCTCAAAAGTTCTTAGACTTATGACTTTAGTGTATGTCAGGAAGATTTGCTTAATTTGAATAACTGATCATTTCCCTCCTGACGGAGGCGTGGTTTCATTGCATTTATCTTATTCTTTTTGCAATGCAATGCATTTTTTTCTTATTCTTGAGTTTTCAAATTCTTTCTTGTTTATGCATTGTTCTTCAGAATGCATCATGTTTATATAAGCTCATCAACTTTCAGCTGTTTTTGATATATTTATTTGTATTTTATTAATTTTTCGTAACTTTACATGTGTATTCCATTCTTTATAAATTACCTATAAATGTTTTAATGCGTCTCTATATTCTTTAAATATTTTAATTCTAAAACATTATTTATTAAAATGCAAAATATTGAATTCAGTTTTAATATAATAGCTAAATATATCATAATTTTTATCAAATATTTTCCTATAAATTAAAGCTTAGTAATGGAAAGGGGGTCCAAACTCCTTTATAATAAATTTAATTAAACGCATAATGAAGCTGTGTTTTTATCGTCCAACTTTATGTTCTTTCAAATGGTTTTTGTTTCGCTTTATGGCAAATAAGGTATTTCCTTTGGCAGCAATTATGTCTAGACTTTTCCCTCATGTCTTAACCCATAAATTTTTTTTGTCTGTAACCGCCCAAAGATTTTAAAAAATTCTTGGGATTTGCGGAAAACTGTAATCTTCTCATTTAAACCTGAGGATTTAATTCAGAATATATAAAAAGCAAATTAAAACTCATAAGTATTTAGTATTTTAAATATTTTTAATATTAATTTTACGGAAAATCATATTATAATGATTTTATTTATCTATTAATATAAAATAAATTTGAATAACTTCTTTTCTTATTGGATTTTAATTGAAATACGTCTAGTCCTGCGTCATCTTGACTGTCTAAGATTAAATGACAGATGGAATCGAATAAATAATATTTAACAGTTTTATTTTTCTGAGACATGTAATAGCCTTAGAAAAAAAAATTTAACAAAATTTAAATGAAATTAATACTTTATAAGCATCTTTAGTGTTTTATTGCATGGTTTTGATATTCATCTATTGATAATAATAATAATAAAATAGCAAATTAAATTAATTTTATTGATAAAATCTTGTAACAAATAATTTAGAATTGTCTGACAGTGTATCAAGCTAACTGTCTAGAATTTGACCGCATAAGAAACTTAATGAAAGGAATATTTTCTGTAATGACAGGTAGAAGCTTTGCTAATAAATGTATTAAAAATAATTTTTTGATTCGATTAACTCTTTATAAATTCCCATAATATTTTCATGTACATACTTACTCTTCATTATTATACTCATAATGAGTAAAACAACAACAAAAATTATTGATTTTATTTACAATTTTATGATTAATTACAAGTTATAGAATGAATATTTTCTAAGTAAATCTACTTTACATTTTCTCATTAAAATATACAAGCGGTTTTTCCAAATTATTTGTTACAAAATATTGTAACAACAAAATACTATACAGCTATATACATGAATATAAGGAAAATTGCAATGTAATACTATATATCTAATACAAATATTTCTAAATATTTACGCAAAATTTACTTGATTAGTTTTATTATCTACCCACAAGTACACCATCTGATTTAGTTTGTCTTTAAAATAAAAATCATAATCAGGGAAACGATTTTTTTTTAAATTCTTAAAACTGTTTCTTTTAAATTATCTTAATATTAATAATACATTTTTACATGACCTATTTTTAAGTTTTTTACAATAATTATACATTTTCAGTAAATGTTCATGAGAAAATATTTAACTGATATTCATACACTAGATAACGTAATGATTCAAATGAAGATTATAATAACATATCTGTAGTTAACCCTATACAATATTTTTGCACTTTTGTTGTTTCATATGGTGAAAATGAGAATGCAGACTTTCTTAAATTTTTACTCCTTATGCATTTGAACACGAATGTTTCACATTACAGTAAAAATAAGTATTACACATTATGTATGAGAAATTCTTATTGAAAAAAATCATCAATATTAATTTTAATAAATATATTTTTCCATATTTATATGCATAACTTACAGCCGAGTAATTTCCCAATGACAGTTTATATTATGTTTTAAATTTTTAAAAATATTCAGTGGGAAGAATTGGTTTAGTTTGATTATCGTATTAAAATTGAAGAAAATTGAGCAGCATTTTTTTGCGAAGACTGACTTGTTTTAGCCCTGAGTTTAAATTGTGTTCCGTGTTACTGCAAACATAAACGGGTGCAATATATAACGACCGCGCAAATCTTTGAGCTGAAAGTCAAAGTGATTATAATTTATTGGCAAAAGTTGAATAATTACTAAAATAAATAATAAAAAAACAGAATTAGTAATATCCTTTTTGTTAAGTCGATAAGCTGCGATAGACTGATGATGAATGTTTTGAATCTCTGATCCAAAAATATGTTGGTTTGATACATGTGTGATCTAATGCATTTTATTGTTTGTAATGGCTTACAAATATTTATCATTCCAATAACAGATAACACAATAACAGGTAAAGTATTTATCTGTTACTGGGACATAGAGGAGAGTGTTAGTTCAAATGTTTCTCTAACTGTTGTTCAACACTGCAAATTGCTTTACTGAGCTCATTGATATCGGTTTGTAGAAATATATAAACAGACGAAAATACATTTTAATATCTAATATAATTTGTTGTAGAAATACAGAGACATCTGTCGTAGTGTAATCAAACTACAATTTCAATTAATGTAAAGAAACAGTGTTTACTCTACATGTAAGTAAACTGCATTTAATTATTTAATAAAAAATGATTATCGCATCAGGAATTCCACTTGCTAAGTATAGCTTTTAAAATTAATTAAAAATATTGAAAGAAATTTGTAATAAATGAGAACAAATTATGAATAAAGGATTTGAATTTCGTTGTTCGTTGAATTAACTTCAAATATAATCATCTTATTTTAAGTAAATAATTTCCAATATTTTAATATATTGATGTACTAATTATTAATGAATAAATCCAATTTAAAATATTACTGCACAATCGTTTTAATGCAAGAATATTCACTTTTATAGAACTTGTAAAATAAAGAAAAATTCAGATATTAGATGTCTGTAAAAGGTCTAACACTTTTGAAATATTCACTAATTTATAAGACGTTTTTAAAATAATTTAATTCTTGACAGATTGAAAAAGCTGAGTAGCCCTTGTAAATAAATTTTCACGTATTTTCGTTTTGTTTCAAGATTTTATTGAAACGGTAGTCAATTCAACGTGAGGTATGAGGAGCTTGGAGTATTAAGATTAAAATAGTCACTTTTAGGTGATCATTATCCAACATTGATTCCCTATTAGATATTCTACTAACTTCCAACGAAAACTGTTACATCAGAAATCTGAGTGGCCAAAAATATGAGCCATACTGATCAATTTAATTTGGCGTGAAAAAATCCCTCAAAAAACTAAAAATTACTAGTTTATAATTAACAAAATTATGAAAGATGAATCATATTAAACTTTATATTTCTAAAAATATTTAAAATACTCGAAAAACATTTAAGTACTATAATTTTTTACTGTTTAATAGATTCCTAATTTAATGATTGGTTTTTATTATAATTGCATTCAATCATATTACTATTAAGTATCGTTAAAAATCATATAATCTTGTATGATTCAGTAATTTTATAACAAAAGCACTTTATTATATCTTTCAAATTTTTTGTAAGTAAAAAGAGATTGATTTATTGGCATTTGTATTCTGCGCGGACATAAATCAGATAACGTGAGGAAGCTTTTGTTACTCAATTATTGATTCCAGAATATTTACTGATCTAAATGCTGAGAACCAACTGGATGTTATTTGAAGCTAAGAAAGGAGCAAACCGTACCGTCATTAGATTGATTTGGCATTAGAAACTTCAAATAACGTGCATTATTTTGTTTTATTTATTTACTGGTATGCCCCTGAAATATATACAACATATGAATTTTGCAGTTATAACTGATTTAGATTATGAAACACCTAATCATGCAAAATTTAACATTGGAGTTGAGAATCGTAATGCAAATACTAAATACTTTTATAAATGTAAATATGATATTTTAATCGAACAAGATATTAAATGTTCTTTAAAGAAATAATCTTTAAAGTAACTTTAATTTTATTATATTAAATTGTGGAAATAAATTACTTAATTTATTTCCACAATTTGTTTTGCAGAATTCGTGTTTCTTTGTTGTGATTTTGAAGTTCAAAACACACTGAGTGAGGGGCAAAAATTAAAAATCAGAATTAAATAAGAAATCGTAGGATAAAAGGATACTTAGTGCAAGTAGTTCACTGGATTGGAATCAACAAATGACAATCAAAATAGAATTATGCTGAAAAGCATTATCCAATTGCATAAATGGCGCTATGTGCAACCAATCATTTTTAAAAATAGAAGCTAAATAGTAATCGGAATTAGATAATACATAAAAACTTGTTTGAAAATGGATGGATAGTGATAAAAGTAAGCAATTAATTTGAAGACGAAGAAGCGAATTGCAACTGAAACTGACACATAGTAAGATGCTACTATCAATTGACAGATTGTGTAGTATATAAGCAATTAATTCATCAAGTGAAACCATATAATAAAAATCATTGGCTATGGAGATCAATATGTTTCAACTTAACAAACAAGAGTTGGATAATAACTACTTAAATATAGCTTAAAGATATAAATGGGTAATCTTCTTATAGACATATTTTAAAGAAGTGTGGTAGTAATCCAGGAATCTGCTGCGAAGTTCAAAATTGATGTGATAATGTATGTTTTAGTTTAATGAGCAAATGCAATGAGAATTTTAATATTTAAGTTTATTATCATATTTTTGTTTCCTGTATAATTAAGCACAACCGATTATTTGCTTCAGGATTAGCATGTGATTAACATGTCCCTCCATTTGATGCTTATTTATCTCTTGTAACTAAATTTGAATTCGGAGTTCTGGAACATGCTTGTACTATATTTTAACTCGATACTTTTTAGATTTTATGTAGCGGATAACTGCCATTAGCTGTAACAAGGCATTTTAACATTTTTTCGTGTTGTCTTTCCATAATAGAAGGTTATTATCAGGTAAAAAATTGGAAACATCACCATTAACTTTGTTTGAAAATAGCAGGAATTTCATCTTTTGAAAAGGGAAAGTCATGACTTTGATCTGCTGCTTCGAATAGAGGAAGCTATATATATATATATATATATATATATATATATATATATATATATATATATATATATATATATATATATATATATATATATATATATATATATATATATATATATATATATATATATATATATATATATATATAAGGAGATCAGTGGTTTATATGTGTCAGGTTTTAATGCTTAAAGCTTTTTCATGTTTCCTTTTATAAAAATTCAGCCTACTCTTCATAAAATGCTTTTTAGTCAGTATAGATCTTGCTATGTCTATATAGACTCACCTAAACTAGTGGGCGAGAAATATGAGCATACAAGTCTGCTTATTATGAATTTTCATCAGGCAGGTTTGGCATATTTTTTGTTCTATCTGTGCTTGTAAAGCTGTTGAATAAAAACTCTAAGCATCTGATTAATTTTAAATTAGATTTACATGAAAATATATCAACCGCATGTCATCTAATTTTTTTTGCATAACACTGAAGATCAATAAAATAATCTCATGTACCTCAGGTTTCATGCACATGGTAACAAATCATAGTCTCCTGTGGTAACTTTGGTAGTTCCAAGAACTATTTGCCTCATTTTTAATGGTATCTGTATTCATTTATGTTTAAAAGATAGATAAAATTTAACAATAGTTTATAAGTAATGCCTCATAATTGCAATGATATAAATATACAAAATTAATATTAGTTGGTAAAGAAATGTAATAAAAGAGTGGAATTTCTAATTTATTAGTCTTAAAGATCTTACCTTTGCAAAATTTTCCTTGCAGAATGATAGTTAAAATTATTATAATGATGCAATGGAATTTCTAAAAATAAAGTTTAATTTCACAATAATTAAATTACATACAAAAACATTCTAATGATATCTGTGATACCAACAGTCATTATTTAGCAATCAAGTATCATAGAAGACAAACTATTCTCTCAGGCTCTGGATTAAAAATAAAATTTAGTGTATTTTTTATTACAAACGAGTGTTTTTCATTTAGAATATATGGAACGGTATTAAAAAAACGAACATGAACTACATCTGTCAATAGAACTATAACAACTAAATCTATTAATAGAATTATTTTCAAATTTGGTGTTGCATTTGTACATAATACTTAACTTTAGATTTTGATACAATTTTTAGAAATTGTTAATCCTGAAAATCACTACAAGGAAAGACCAGATAAAACAAACAAAGAAAATTATCAATATGGAAATTAACGGCAATATCCTTATTTATTTCTAATATCTGAGCATCATGTGATTGACATGATGGGCAAATTCATAAACTTACAAAAATTAAGATAATTATTATTATAGTAAGACAAATAGTTTGCATAGTATGAGGATATCTAGACTTATTCGGCATTAGAAACACTAATCAACCTATAAAATGTTCAAAATGAAAGCTAATCACATACACTCAATGTTGTTGCTACATCAGGATACTTCCCTGTACCTAACCCTGAGTTGAGCTCTACCAGTTAAATGGAAGCTGGATTGTGGGAATCTTTCTAATTTAGAAGCAAAGACCAAATAGAAACCCCAATACTTGACCTGCCACCCAAAGGGGTATTAATTCACTTAAAGCACATTGCAACCACAGTTTATTTAGCGTGCTCCAGTCACCTTTAATGGATGATGGGTCTTTGGTTAACACGGGAATTAAACTCACTAACTTCCATATGAAAAACAACTCTTTAACAAACCAAGCTACCTCAATTTCATACACAGTATGAACTTTTAATAAGTTTCAAATAATTTTGTTGATATACAGTCGCAAATTGGAATATGCCTGTTGTTGTTTTTTCACTCAACGGTTACGTATTGCATGCGGGAGCTAATTAGGTAGGAATCTATAACTTAAAGAAGATTCCGAATCAGTACAAACATGCAAGCCCAAGCTGGGATTTGAATCCGCGAACTACTGAAGTGAAAGACAGAGTGCTAACCATTCGGTCAATATGCCTGGTCATCAATGATTCTGAGATATGCTACTTAATAGCAATATAGTGTCTGTTCTGTGGAAGAAAACACAACTTCCAATTAAATACAAACATTCATTTAAAAATTAAAATTGGAAAATAATGGTACAGTTTATTAAAATTATTATTAGTAGTAATTTGATGATGAACCTACACGGCCAACAGAACAAACATCCAAGGAGAGCAAGCTGAACCTCCTACTTTGCTGGTCAAAGACAATCCCTCCTCCCCGGAGTGAACTCCTTCCTTACCCCATGACTACAGCACCATCACATGAAGAGAATATGAAGAGTATTCTAACACTACAAATAATAAACTAGATTCTGACACAATCAAAGAGATGTTGCTTAGTAATAACGAATCAAAGAACCAGATATACAAATGTAATAGTAGCAAATTACTGAAATTATTATTAGTAATATCCTCATCATACATATAGGTGTTCAAACAAATTTCAGTTTGTTGTCATTCAACAAATATTAGTGTATGGTACTATCACTTCTTCGTATAAAAATAATGAAATATATCGGAAATTTTTATTTCATCAACTTTTAACAGAAGGAAATAATATATTTGAGACTACTTCACAAATGATGCCATATGAAATATCTGTCTCTAGGTTTATCTATTTCCAGATACAGTAAACATTTTTTTCAAAATCTCCAATAAGCATATTTCTTCAGTAATCTCCATTATAAACTCTTAACTAATCATTTAATAACAGACTTTTCTAGATCTTCATTGTAGCACACTAAAATTTGCATTATAATCACTTCAAAACAGAAATCCTAAATAATCAGTCTTTCATAAATCATACTCTCTTGAATTTATAATCTTTATATTCTACTACTCTACCTCATAATTTGAAATTCTAAACTATGATCTATAGCAGAAAAATAAGTTAAATTATATATAATACATTAATTTTTATTAAAACCATTACCTTTCATTGAAAGTAATTTTAAAATATTAATTAATGAATATATTTTGTTTCATTAATTAAAATTTGAATAATTTATGTTAAAATTAATTTACACGCATTAAAGATAAATAATTTTTATTATAAATATAAAAAATTGGGGAGGGGAGGTTCTGTTAGTGGGTGTAAAATTTTTTGGCATTATAATACATTCAAAATTAAGCAAAACATTAGTAGATATAATAAATAAAAAAACATTAGTAATAACTTTTATTGAAACTAAAAATCCAAAATACCTCGTTGGATTTTGTAAATATGTTTATCTTTTCAACTGATTGCATATTTAGTAATTTAATCTATAAACAATAAGCAATATTAAGTGAACATTTGTGAAGTATTTTTCAACAAATGTAGGTATAAATTATTTGAATATAAAGCATCAAGAATTGCTCATATACCATTCTGAAAAAAATGGAAACTTTAATAGAAGTTTAAGAAAAACAATTACAACGCAAAAACGACTTTCATATTTGTTCAATTTAGAACAAAGCATTTTCATTTCTTAAAATCATGCATTAGTTTCATGAAACTATCTACCTTCCAATTTGTTTTCCTTTATTTGTAAGCTTTTACATACTTCTGAAATAAAAAATTAAGAAAGCTTTTTCGTACTTTTGAAATTAAGTCAATTTTTACCAGTCTTTATGTTTAAGGTATCCGGCTATGTTAAAAAGTTGATTTTTGACTGCAGTGTCAATTATTTATTTTTTAATTTGTTAATTTAATACTAAGAATTTTCTGATTTAAAAACACTTTTTGCTTCATTGCACGTCAAATTATTATTAAACTAAAAGAATTTTAAAATGCTTCGAATTTTTTAAAAAAACGAAATAGGATGTTACATTTTTAAACCGGAAGTGGTATTATTGGGTTTTGCGTGTATTAAAAAAAATATTTTTTTACCTTTTCATTATTTTTTTAACTTTATTTAACTCTTTCATTATTTATTAAAGAAACATCCAAGGTCTAGGAAATTTTGACTAATAATTCTTCCTGGAAAATGCTTAGTGCAGAATAAAAAAGATATCCAGACTGGAAAAAGAAATTATCTTTAGTTACTATTTGTAAAAAATGTAAAATAAAATGTGGAAACTATTATAAAAATATGTATTACTTCTCCAAATATAAATGACATAGTTGAGTTTATATGCTCATTATCTTATGAATTATGTAAAGTCAAAATATGCCAGACATTTCCCAGACTATATTTTATAATTAATAAATGCACCATTAGAGGAAATTTATGATGATGAAATTTATTTTAGTGTTGCTGTCAAATTGCTCAGTAGAATACATTTGAAATTTAGAAATAAGAAACGTTGATGTGTGAAATTTAAGAGAACGTTGCTTTCATAACAATGAATAGCTTATATCTGAAATTTCAAATTTTAAATAATGAGGTAAAATTTTATTGAATGTTGGTCATAAAACCTTGCCGTACTAGCTTAGTTAGAATGGCACCCTTTTTTTTCCTAATTTACTCATAAATTTATCGTCTTCACTAATGGGGACTAGGAAACGTAAAAAATTCACAGTCGCAATGTTTTCCAAGTGAAGTGATACCTCTAAATTACATGCCGAATATGAAAGCTCTTCTGCTTACTCTCTACATCCAAAAAATGATAGCTGATACACTTCAGTGTAATTCTGGTACACTCTGTTCTGTCCTTCTATATAAATTGTCATCAACTTCGCTTTCTGCTTTGCCGATAGAGGAAATTCATTTGTCTTTGTGACTAGGCAACAGAAAGAAAAACAAGTGTAGAATGGTATATATCTTAAATTTAGAAATATGATAAGAATATACACAGAATATTCTGAAACGTAAATTTCAAATTTAAATGTAGGAAATGCAATAAAATTTATTTTAAAGTTTTTAATACATGGTTAAAGATTTTATTATTCAACTTTTGAAATATAAAACGAGAGAGAAATATATTTAAATATTTCAAAATGCTAAATAGCTTATGTCTTAAATTTGTAAAGAAGAAATGACCATAACATTTATTTCCTAATTCTTTATAGTTGTTGATATTTCTGAATTTCTTTTGCGTGCACCACATGCTAGAACAAAAGCTAATCTGCATCTAGATTAATTTAAACACATTATCTAGAGTAACTTATTTCCTAATCTTTTGCAATATTTGATATCCTTGGATATTTTGCATGACTTATTAAGCAAAGAGTTAATTTGCAGTCTAAAATAATTTAGGCAAATTATATTTTTTCGAATAACTTGAAAAATACATACCTCATTAAAAAGAAAAATATACTAATACATTACATAACTATCAAGTGATGATTATTTTCTAAAATCAACTATGCATCAATAAGATATGCATTATTTGGCATTATTTAACAAAATAATATTAAATATTATTTAATCTATTTTTAAGTTATTATTCTTTCTAAGTTGTATTTAATAATTATAAAAATTATTTAACCTATATTTTTACTGAGAGATAGCTATATAATGATAGATTGGACACATTTTACCATTGTAAACATAAATTCATGTATGAGTTTAATTCTTAAAATTTTTTAAATAAATATCTTACATTTTATGAATTTAAGATTCTTTTTTATTTTATCTAATTTTCATTATAAATTGGCAAAGTTTGACATTTATATACACATTCTTAGTTTTTGCACACTATAGAAATAATAACTTCTAAGTGAAGCGCTATAAAAATCATTAATTATCTCTTGTTCGATATCTTTTAACAACAAATTGGTTCGTTTTAATTTACTGTGACTATCATTTATTCTAAAAAAATGTGCCTTATTCGAATTTCAAAATTCTTTCTGTGCTTCAAATCTAACTTCTCCACATCCTTAAATATTCGTTTCTCAGTTGGCATTGATTAAATTTCAAATTCCAACTCCCTAGTTAAAACTTGTATTATAATTTTTATTAACATTCTTCATCTGAAAATACAAGTATATTTCGATCGATGGTCTCGTTTTTGGGACGTAAAAAATTTTAATTAAACAAACTTCATTTACAATTTTTTTAATCTTATTGTATTTAAGAGTTAATCAAAATATATTAAGTTTGAAATTAATGACACTTTCACTTAAGCAGTCAGACGTGTATTAGTTTTTATGTTTATTCACTTAAGCTATTTTAATATATATATACATATATATATATATATATATATATATATATATATATATATATATATATATATATATATATATATATATATATATATATATATATATATATATATATATATATATATATATATATATATATATATATATATATATATATTTAGATTGCAAACACACAAGAAAATACAAATTATTGCGCAAATAAATTATAATAATTTTTCATACTTTATGTTTACGTATATCCATACACGTTTACTTTAGATTTTTATTCTATAGTTACACTTGAAAAATATTTTAAATATAAAATCCATAACAAATTTAATAAATTTTATAAAAGTACTTTATTTGTTTGCTATAATCTTTTTTTACAAATAATATAAATCACATAATAATTTATATACTTCTGATTAGGTAACCATTTTATAAAATATTTGTTTTAAAAATACATGTGTGTGGGGGGGGGATAATTTTAAAAATACATTGATATATTAATTTAGTGAATATATTTTGGTAATAGCATGAAATTTTGTGTATTCTCAAATAATTGCTAAAATGATTTCTTTTATAATTTTATATAATTCATATGTAAAAAACGAAAATTACTACTTGAATGCAAACAATCCCTTATCCATACTTGCTGCACCTTCTAACATATTTTTAAATTAAAAAAATTCTTGAATGAATTATAAAAAAATATAACTTTACTAACTTAAAACACATCACTGCTAATTCATTTCCTGCAGAAGATAACATAATCATCTGCTGGTTCTTAGGGATTGAAAAAAATAAAACATTACATTTTTCTTTATTTCCTATATTGGTTCCAAAAAACTTTGATTTTAATTTATGCCATTTATAGAATAGTATGAATATTTATTTTACTTTCACATTAAAATATTTATGAGCAATATTTTATTTTACGTTTATTGTTGCAACTTATGACACTTAAACAAGCTAAGACCATTATGCCATTGGCTTTGAAAATTTAAGTCAGTAGAATGCGTCTTTCGTTTAAGCCGAGTATTATGAAGTTGAAAGTATGATTTTGCTCAAAATTACTCCAATAGATGGCCCCAGTAAAATATCCACTCCCTCATTTTTGACAATGATCGGTTTGTTTGTCGCTTAACGGTCATTTTTTGCACACGACGAATAATTAGACCGGGACTTACGATTTAAATTGGATTCCGAACCACTACAAACATCCATGCCCAAAATGGGGATTCGAACCCACGAGCTGTTGAAGCAAAGGCAAGAGTGCTAACCATTCGGCTACTAACTTGGCCGACAATAATCTGGAGAGGGGTGAAAATTTTCTCCAGACCATTACATCCTTGGTAACTGCTGAACGACCGATCACAAGACTTCTGATACCACAAATTTAACAAGTACTTATATAGCATTTACTCGGTATGTCTTTAACGGCAATGAGAATTTTACCCCGAACTTCAAATGGAAGGTGGATGTCCTAATCACTAAATATAACGGACCTGTATTTTACTTTTAAATTAAAAATGATACATAATTTCAAACTGGTTTTTTTTCTAAGAATTTCAAAAACTTTTTATTGTACTTTTAAATTAAAACAGTTGCAATCCATATGGAAAAAATCAGTTTAATATTATAGAACAAAAGAATGTGACAAATGTAGCAATTGTAAAAAAATTAATAGTTATTCTATTCAAAACCACTTAACTCAAAGAAATTTGACTTTATCTTAATCTTTTAACCATGAAATATTTTTTATATTAAACGCTATTAAAACATATGTGCAATCAATATCATTCGTGTTGGAGTTAAATTAAGCAGTTTTTGAATAAATAGTATTCATATTTGCAAAGATTGATAAAAAAAATTCAATATTTATCTTCATTTAACAAATAAACGTTTCATCATTCCTTTACAAATCATTAATACAGATTAAACCAAAACATAAATGAATATGCAGACATTCATTTGCATAAAAATGAGCAAACGTCACTATATGCATCCACTATGAAACAATGTTTTATAAAAAAGGAAAAAATTATATTACGTAAAAAATGTTCCTCTTTTCCCCTAAATATTATTTTTATTTGACGAACTCACGAGAAACGTTTTTAAACATAAATATTTATAATTTTTCTAACAGCATATAAGTAAATGCATTACGAAAGTAAATTCTGAAATTGATTCTTTTTTTTTCACTTCCCATGCTATAAAAAAATAAATAAAATCTTGATTATTTTAATTACCTGTAATTATTTTAGATAAATCAATTTAACTGTGTTTTACTAATGTTAAATCATGCTAAAATGAAAATTTATAATGAAAATAACAGGAATAAAATGAAAACATTGTTTGGCTAAAGAATATTTACTTTATAAACCAGTGGGTTTATTGTCGAATCATGTATCTCTTGATTTGGCAATACATTGTGGTAAATTAATTTTAATTTCTTATAATCCTGGTAACCCTACCTTAGTACTTTAACTTCTGCTAATCGTGGTAACCCTATCTTAGTACTTTAATTTCTGGTAATCCTGATAACCCTATCTTAGTACTTTAATTTCTGGTAATTCTGGTAACCCTATCTTACGAGAGTTACTCTGAAATTTTTGAGATACGTGCAGACGAGAACTTAGAAGCTAAAAATAACGGTTTAATTTTAAAATACAAAGTATTTTTTTTAACACAGAAGACGATTTTTAATGACTAACTTCAACTTATTTAGCGTAGAATAAATTTTAAACAGAAGAGAAAATGGAGTTAGCGCGAGAACATTTTCGCGCTATGATTTTATACAATTTTAAAGCAGGATTAAGTCAAGAAGAATGCGTTCAACGGTTACAGTTAGCATTTGGTGATGAATCTCCAGCTCGTGCTACTGTATTTGGATGGCTTAGAGAATCTAGAAGAGGTCGCAATTTTCTTCACGATGAAGAACACACAAAAAGGTCACCGTCGGCAGTAATCCCGGATAATGTGTCTGCCATACGAAAATTGCTAATGGATGATAGTCGCTGTACCTATCAAATGATACAGAAGGAACTTAACATTGGATCCGCAGCCATACGCAAAATCATTCATGAAGAATTACGTATAAAAAAAGTAGTTTACCGTTGGGTTCCCCATAATCTAACTGAGCACCAAAAAGAGGAGCGTGTCAGAATCAGTAAAGAAACTCTTAAATAGCTAAATGATGGTGGCCACCGCATCATGCCTAAAACTGTAATAGGTGATGAAACGTACATACCGTTTTTTGACGTTCCAACACGTCAAGAAAGAAAGTATGGGTATTTGAAAATGATCCCACGCCGACAATAGTGCAAAAACAACGCGCACTGAAAAAAGTGATGTAATCCGTTTTCTTCAGAAGTACGGGATTGGTCAAAGCCATAAAGTTGGAAGGACAGAAGACAGTAACAGTAAACTGGTATAACACTAAATGTCTTTTAGAAATTCTACAAGCCCTGAATGTTAGGTGACTAATGCTTCACAATGACAATGCATCTTCACATATAGCCGGATTATCAGTTGAATTTCTTAAACAAAAACAAATTAAAGTGATCGGACATCCGCTGTATTCTCCTGATCAAGCTATGTGCAACTTTTGGTTATTCTTGAATCTAAAAAAAAAAACTTACGTGGACATCGTTTTCATTCAGAAGAAGAGATTGATGTGGCTATAAATGCATTTATTTCATCTATTCCAAGAAATGAATGGTTTGAGGCATTTAATCTGTAGAAAATCCGTCTACTAAAGTGCATTGATGGTGGAGGAGACTACTTTGAACACACCTAAAATTTTGTAAGTAGAACTTTAAAAACCTAGTTGTATCTCAAACATTTCAGAGTGACCCTCGTATTACAGCTTTTGCTTAGCGGTCATCATGTTAGTCATTTCTTGGCACCTATTTTGGTGTCAAAAATCACCAATAAATCAAGAGGTGCATGATTGTAACTTATACCAAGCCAGCTTAAAAGATAAACGCTTAAAATTGTTCTATCTGCAAATATAAAAATGCGCAACAGAAATTATTATTTTAACCCATTCCACACTTTTGGTATATTTTTAATAACATCGTTTCTTATCTCATTAAAATCCCATGAGATTTGCTAGTTTTGCATGCATTTTTTAATTAAATCTTAGAAATATTTAACAATTTCACACTCATAATATATAATCTATATTTTGTTATAAGTTATATTTTATATCATAATTTATATCAAAAAAATTTAAAATTTGCAAAAAAATCTGTGCATTAAAGCAAATGTTGTATAAGAGATGAATACATGTTGAAAGCTAACACAATTATTTGTGCTACATGATTTTCATTATTTCTTTTTTTAAAATCAGTTAAATTTTTGATGATATATATTTCTAATTATGTTGATTAATTTTGCTTAACTTTTTTTCCTGATATTGTAAATCATAATAATTTTTCATCACAAATAAAAACAAAAAGGTATTCATATTAGTTTAATGAATATAAAGACGAATTATATTCATATTTATGAATTATTTATATGTTTCAGTTATATTACTATTTATCTTTACTATGTAAATCAGTGAATAATCACTCTAAATAAAAACTTCTTTATATTGTGACTTCGATATCATTTATGTTATTTTCAACATTTTTCATACATTTTATGTGTACTATTCTATATTATATTGAGCTTAAACTTTATGCCATCTATTAATGCTGATGTTTTATCAATAATGGATAATAACAAATGACATTCTATTAGTCTCTTAATCAATAAAATATATACCAAAGAATAATAAAACTTTCTAAAATAAATTACCGCATCAATTCAACGTGGTGATTCAAAAAGAATTTTCATCATCACATGATTCACAGATGTTATGTAGGTTAAATAATACTTATGCATATATACACATTGTGTTAATATAATATGCGTTAAAGAATTAATTGATGTTACATTTCAAAATTATATATATATATATATATATATATATATATATATATATATATATATAATTTTCAATATATATATATATATAATTTTCAATTCAAGAAATATGTATATTCAGCAATATATATATATATTGCTGAATATACATATTTCTTGAATACAAAGTTGAAATATTTGAATATAAATTATATTCAATACAAAGTAATCCTTTTTCATTTTAAGAAAAATTTTTCTCATAAGAATAAGTTTATTTATTATAACGTAATGCTTTTCAGAGTCTGGTTTCTTTCGAGAATTACAGCAATTTTAAAGAATTCTCTTGCGAGAATTCCCAACATATTTTTCTATTATATAAAGGTATGGGCAAGAATTTTTGACTTTATGGAAAGAATTTCAAAATAGAAAAAAAATTGAAGAATAGTTCATTCAAATAACTTTGTTTCTAAAAATTGTCTCAAAAAAAATTCGAATAACATGAAAAAGCATGATGAGTACAAACTCTGTGAAGCAAATAATTAAAAGAAAAGAAATTAAAATTAAAATGGTATCGTAGTAAAACATGGAAATTTCTTTAAAATAAATTTCCTCTGATTTTCTTCATTATAAACATTTAATAAAACCCTCCATTGCTATTATTGGAAACATATTGGAAATTTATTGGAAATTTTATTGTGTTATTTACACATAATTTATATTTTTATTAATAAATTTTATCTTATTAATAGCTGAAATGCATTTTTAATCATCAACCTAAAAACAATTTTAAATTGCACCCAACAGCAGTATATTGCATGGGTTTAATATATTACAATGTTTTCATTATATACTTCAGTGAAATATATTTCCTATATCTTCATTTTTATGAATCTTATTGCTTTCATTAATGATGTAAACCACGAAATTTTTGAAAATCCAAGAATAAGTTTAAGTATAAACGATGATTATACTGAATTAGAGTGAAATACCTATAATTGAAAATATTTTAATATAATTGTGAAGTTTTTTAAAGGAATATACTATTTATATATAATAAGAATAAATACATATTTTCGTTGAGAAATTGTATTATTAATATTATAGACTTTAAAAACTATCCTTAATTTTCAGTGAATTTAATATACTGACATCGATAGAATGCATTAATTTTTCTTTGCATAAAACACAGCCAATAAGCATGTAAAACTTAAGGTAATTTATTGATTCTTGGAAAGTGAAATATTCCTATAATTATCACCCCTCTTTAATTTGAATTTGATAAAGCTTAAATGGAATACATTGAAATCTTTATAAGATGCAGACATGGCACTTTGAAATTGACTCAGACATGACATTGTTGTTAATGAAATTTTTACTATGAGCTTTGATCACCTACTATGTGTTTTCAACTTATTTTAACCTAGATTTTAAATACAAAACTTCACAATGAATATTTATGTAAATTTGTTTATATTTTAATTTTATATTTATTTCTGTTGAGAAATTCATTGTGTTATTTTCAGCAATGTTTATTCTTTTAATTAATCATTTTTCCCCATTTATTCGTTATTTTAGGTTATAAAATAAATAAATCACACATAAATAAATACTCTTACATCACTTTTCACAAATAATGATTTTTAGAGAATAAAAATCACTTAACTAATTTTATGAGATGGAAGCAATATTATAGTATTATACAAAATATCTCAAATGGTTCTACTGGTTTAAGTACAAAGCACATAAAATAATTATAAATTTAATTTCGTACTTATTTCAATGTAAAGGGAGTAATCACGAAAAGTATCGACAAATATCGACATGAAACATTAATTATAAGATTCGATATTATAAGTCAGAGTTATATTTTTAGCTTAAAACCTTTTAATTCGTACTAATGTATACAATATCAATTACAGCTAAATAAATCAATTTTGAATCTAAGTTATATTTTGAAATGCTTTTGGAAAAACTTTTCTATTTTTTGCATGGTATAAATAATTTCTTAATATACGAAGGTCACTCTGAAATTTTTAAGATACAACTAGGTTTTTAAAGTTATACTTACACAATTTTAGGTGCTTCTGTTTAAAATTTATTCTACGCTAAACATGTTGAAGTAAGTCATTAAAAAATCGTCTTCTGTGTTAAAATGCTTTTTATTTTAAAATTAAACCGTTATTTTTATTTTCTAAATTCTCTTCTGCACGTATCTCAAAATTTTCAGAGTAACCCTCGTATTTTTTTGTATTTTCTCTCATTATTATTGCTTCTTAAATAATCCAGAATCATCATACTCTTCCTAAAATGGCTCATGTAATATATATATGCACATAGATTATTTACATTTTTAAAACAATTTGGAAGAGTAACTTTTCAAATAAACTAAATAATGTGAAAATTCAAATCAGATTTTATTTGATTTACTTAATTAAATTTGTAAATTAAATTTGAAAACTCCGGCTTTCCATTTCGAATCTATGAAAGCCCTTTTCCTCCTGACATCCGAAAATGTGAAATCTTCCTTCGTGAAAGTATTAATGTGATAAAAAGATAAAGAGAAGTCAAAAGTCAAATGAATCAAGATATGACTCTGATAATAAAATTTTAATTGAAAATTAGAGCTTTAACATTTTTAATGAAATAATTTTTTGCAATATTTACCCTATAAAGAATTTTTACAGTTTATTAATGGTTAAAAATTTGACTTTTTTTTATTATTAATTATTATAATAATTATAATAATAATATAGAAAAAATAATAAATAACTGATTAATTAATTAATTCAAAAATACTTTTAAAACAAATTTAAAATATTTGACTTTACATTTAAGATTAAACATGGTATATGCAGGTAAAGGTAATTTTCTTTCATCAACCTACTAGTAAAAATATAAGAATATGAGTAATAAAATGTAACAAATACAGAATACAAAATATTATCTAACTCATAAATGAGCTGGAATTTAAGATTGACTTTGTTACATCGTTGTGAAACTATCAAAATAAATTTAAATTATTTTTTGTTTTCATATTAGTAAGACATTAAATATATTTTAAATGTACATAACCCCATGCTTTGGATAACATGAAAGTTAAAATATTTTATAGTAAGGTATTACACACATTCTCTAAACAAAATTTCTTTCAAAAATTGCTCGGCTCTATTCTAATTAATGAATACTTGGAAAGTGTCCAAAAATAACCTGAGAAACATCAATGCAAATCATTTTTTTTAAAATTTATTATAACATTTTTTGGATACTTTTGTATACAATAATTAGAATATCTATGAATATAAAACAAGTTCTATTTTAAAATTTCTTTGTTCGAAGAAAAGCATGTAATTTGTAACATTTCACGTAAGCTGTTTATCATTGACAAGCCCTTGAAAAAACTGGTGTTTCTGGATGAATATAATGTCACAATTTTCTTTGAAATGCTTACATTTTCCTATACCTAATCTTGAACTAGAAAGTAAATAATGAAATTCCTTGAAAAAATATGTGATTTACCAGCTGTTAACATTTTTTATAAATTTTTTTTCTTATCAATTGAAAGAATTCAAATTATTTTATTTAAAAAATTTCTTTTATAAAAATTAATGTATAGTGATATACTTTAAACTTTATTTAAATTGTTTTTCTTACAAAAGCTAAAGATTTATTGATATTTTTAATGAAATATTGTAATTTAAATAGTTTAAATGGTTACTACGTTTTTCTTTAAATTTTTTAAATAAATTGTTCTTTAGTATTTCAAATTGACCAAAATTTTAAAATTTTTATTAGGAAATATCTACATTCAAAAATTAAAATTTAAACTAACAAAAAGTAAAATAAATGAAAATCTTGTATTATTTTATTTTTTATATAATTAATGGAATGTTAGAAGCATATTTTTTAAGCAGCTTCTTATAATTTAGATATACCTACTTAAATAATACAAAAATCTTCAATTGTGCTTCTGGAAAGTTATTTAGCAGCATATGGTTTCAAGATTTTAATTATAATTGCCTGTAATATATTTTCAAGAATATTCATCTGAAGACAAAACCAAAAATTTAGGTAAATATTGTAATCATTTCAGAAAACCTTACACAATTTTGCTAAAGGGAAGTCATAATAAAAGATTTTTTATTTTGTAAAAATAGATACAAAATTTTTTAACATACGATTGCTTCCTGCGTAAAACATTGCATTCAAGAAAATAATACAAATAATTTTTATGCCACACTACTAATGGTAAGCTTCATATGTTCATAAAACTTACCATTTATTAAATGCTGCATTTGTTATTATTAATTAAATAAAGAGCAAATTATTATTATTTTATTTTTATATATTATTAAACTTACATACATTAAAAACTTTGCACATAAATATTTCTATTTAACTATCGAGTTCCATAGATTAAAATCCTAAGGAAAATTTTTATGAAAACTGATTTCATTAATTATTGTTCGTATTTAATTTAAAATAATGTACATTTTTATTTCCACTAAATATTTAAGGTATATTCTCAACTATATAGTATTATAAAAGTATACTATAAACTATAATGACACTTAACTATAAACTATAATAATATCTTTAATTTTCAAGTGTGTGTGTGTGTGTGTTATATATATATATATATATATATATATATATATATATATATATATATATATATTTATATATATAATAACATTAAGTAAAATTATTTTATTTTGAATATAAAGAAATCTTTAAACAATGCATACATGAAAGTATGCATGATTTAAATTAAAATTTGCATAAAATTTTTTACATTAAAGTTATCAATAATAAGTTTGTTCACATATAATTTATTGATTAAAATTCGTATGTTTGTTTGCTGTTTTGACATTCGACGGTTAATTTTTATAGACTAGCTTACATGTCAAATTTAGCAATATAAATATATTCTAAAGCATTTCAAGAATTCATGTCAAAGGAGAAAATCAAAACATCGATTTGTTGTGAACTAAAGTCTGAAAGATAGCAATTCAAGTTTTAGCTTATTTTATGTTACAGTAGACATAAATTTTAAAAAAATCACTAGGAAAAAATGCCTTGTAAATCTACATATTTAATTGGATAAATTATGTGAAATGTTTCATAAGACATAAAATACATAAAAAAATTATGAGAAATTACAAAATTCATATAAGTACACAGGAAAGGAATTCATTGAAAAATAATTAAATTTCGAGATCGTAAAAGTATGGATGTTTCCTTGCTGAGCTCTTTTAATAATTTTTATTTATTTTTATACTTCAATTTTAATAATTAAAAATAAAAATTTAAAGTTTACATTACCCTCGTAGAAAATATTTATTTAATTAATATTAATGACAATTCAACTGAAAACCTATTAAATTTCTTTCATATCCGTCTGGTTACTGGTGAGAAAGAGATTTTCTACTACTAATGGATTACGAATAATCAGTACAGCGTTTGAATTATTTCCCCACATGTGAATTAATTCACTTCACCTCGTCATCTGTGAGAAGCATTAATACATAATTCTGGTTGGTCGTTTCGATCATCCGGGTTCCACTCAATTAGATTACAGCAGTACATATTGTCAAGATGTCATCCATCCATTGTACCCTGATTGCATTACAACATGACGGAGTGACTTCACTCCAGTTCCGACTTAATAATTTTAAACTTGATAATAAAGGATTTTCATAAAAGAAAAATCCAGATATCGCATATTAGAAATTCAAACTTCTATATAACATGTTTATTAACGCATATGTTAAACTCAAAATCCGCCAACTATGGCTATCATTCTTTTTCCTTCGACATTTCAGTGAAAAAGACAGTTAATCTATAAATTACTCATATACAGAATGATGCATTTATCATAAAAACTAAGTTATTTAAAAAAAATATATCTTAATATCTTACAATTTTGAGCAATAAGAAAGTGTATTCGTGAATGATTTTTTTTCCATAATTGCTTACATATTCTTAACAAACATTTCCATCCTTTATTTTTTAAATATGTTATTTTAATTTATTATTTGTGATATTATTATTATTTATTAATAAATATATTTGTTCGTGATATAAAAGTAATAAATATTATACTAATTGGCATAAAAGTTATATTTCAAGCCTTGCACAAAATATTATCTTTATCGGCAAGTTTTGACACCACATATTTACATATTGTATAACAGAACAAAATTAAAAAAATAAATATTTAAAGAAAATGTATTACTGCTTTTTTTATAAAAAGTACTTTTTTAATTTTGTTCTGTCATACAATAAGTAAATATGTGGTGATAAACGTTGCCAATAAAGATAGTATTTTATGCAAGGTTTAAAGTATACATGTTACTTTACTAATATTTTCAAACTATACTATACTGTTACTAATATTTTCAAACTATACTATACTGTTACTAATATTTTCAAACTATACTATACTGTTACTAATATTTTCAAACTATACTATACTGTTACTAATATTTTCAAACTATACTATACTGTTACTAATATTTTCAAACTATACTATACTGTTACTAATATTTTCAAACTATACTATACTGTTACTAATATTTTCAAACTATACTATATACTGTTACTAATATTTTCAAACTATACTATACTGTTACTAATATTTTCAAACTATACTATACTGTTAATATTTTCAAACTATACTATACTGTTACTAATATTTTCAAACTATACTATACTGTTACTAATATTTTCAAACTATACTATATACTGTTACTAATATTTTCAAACTATACTTTTCTTTTACTAATATTTTCAAACTATACTATACTGTTACTAATATTTTCAAACTATACTATACTGTTAATAATATTTTCAAACTATACTATACTGTTACTAATATTTTCAAACTATACTATACTGTTACTAATATTTTCAAACTATACTATACTGTTACTAATATTTTCAAACTATACTATACTGTTAATAATATTTTCAAACTATACTATACTGTTACTAATATTTTCAAACTCTACTATACTGTTACTAATATTTTCAAACTCTACTATACTGTTACTAATATTTTCAAACTGTACTATACTGTTACTAATATTTTCAAACTGTACTATACTGTTACTAATATTTTCAAACTATACTATACTGTTAATAATATTTTCAAACTGTACTATACTGTTACTAATATTTTCAAACTATACTATACTGTTACTAATATTTTCAAACTGTACTATACTGTTACTAATATTTTCAAACTATACTATACTGTTACTAATATTTTCAAACTATACTATACTGTTACTAATATTTTCAAACTATACTATACTGTTACTAATATTTTCAAACTATACTATACTGTTAATAATATTTTCAAACTATACTATACTGTTACTAATATTTTCAAACTATACTATATACTGTTACTAATATTTTCAAACTATACTATACTGTTACTAATATTTTCAAACTATACTATACTGTTACTAATATTTTCAAACTATACTATACTGTTACTAATATTTTCAAACTATACTATACTGTTACTAATATTTTCAAACTATACTATACTGTTACTAATATTTTCAAACTATACTATACTGTTACTAATATTTTCAAACTATACTATACTGTTACTAATATTTTCAAACTATACTATACTGTTACTAATATTTTCAAACTATACTATACTGTTACTAATATTTTCAAACTATACTATACTGTTACTAATATTTTCAAACTATACTATACTGTTACTAATATTTTCAAACTATACTATACTGTTACTAATATTTTCAAACTATACTATACTGTTACTAATATTTTCAAACTATACTATACTGTTACTAATATTTTCAAACTATACTATACTGTTACTAATATTTTCAAACTATACTATACTGTTACTAATATTTTCAAACTATACTATACTGTTACTAATATTTTCAAACTATACTATACTGTTACTAATATTTTCAAACTATACTATACTGTTACTAATATTTTCAAACTATACTATACTGTTACTAATATTTTCAAACTATACTATACTGTTACTAATATTTTCAAACTATACTATACTGTTACTAATATTTTCAAACTATACTATACTGTTAATAATATTTTCAAACTATACTATACTGTTACTAATATTTTCAAACTATACTATACTGTTACTAATATTTTCAAACTATACTATACTGTTACTAATATTTTCAAACTATACTATACTGTTACTAATATTTTCAAACTATACTATACTGTTACTAATATTTTCAAACTATACTATACTGTTACTAATATTTTCAAACTATACTATACTGTTACTAATATTTTCAAACTATACTATACTGTTACTAATATTTTCAAACTATACTATACTGTTACTAATATTTTCAAACTATACTATACTGTTACTAATATTTTCAAACTATACTATACTGTTAATAATATTTTCAAACTATACTATACTGTTACTAATATTTTCAAACTATACTATACTGTTAATAATATTTTCAAACTATACTATACTGTTACTAATATTTTCAAACTATACTATACTGTTACTAATATTTTCAAACTATACTATACTGTTACTAATATTTTCAAACTATACTATACTGTTACTAATATTTTCAAACTATACTATACTGTTAATAATATTTTCAAACTATACTATACTGTTACTAATATTTTCAAACTATACTATACTGTTACTAATATTTTCAAACTATACTATACTGTTACTAATATTTTCAAACTATACTATACTGTTACTAATATTTTCAAACTATACTATACTGTTACTAATATTTTCAAACTATACTATACTGTTACTAATATTTTCAAACTATACTATACTGTTACTAATATTTTCAAACTATACTATACTGTTACTAATATTTTCAAACTATACTATACTGTTACTAATATTTTCAAACTATACTATACTTGTTACTAATATTTTCAAACTATACTATACTGTTACTAATATTTTCAAACTATACTATACTGTTACTAATATTTTCAAACTATACTCATACTGTTACTAATATTTTCAAACTATACTATACTGTTACTAATATTTTCAAACTATACTATACTGTTACTAATATTTTCAAACTATACTATACTGTTACTAATATTTTCAAACTATACTATACTGTTACTAATATTTTCAAACTATACTATACTGTTACTAATATTTTCAAACTATACTATACTGTTACTAATATTTTCAAACTATACTATACTGTTAATAATATTTTCAAACTATTCTATACTGTTACTAATATTTTCAAACTATATATATAGTTGTCTGATATATTATTCTTCCAGCTCAACATTATATCAAGGGCTTTGATCAATACTTTTCTTGATGCTTTCAATTCAATATTGAATCCCAAGTCTTTTCTCAGAAGAGATATATAAAGATATATCAATCTTGATAAATTTACACCATTTTTCTCGTGTATTTCACAATTGAAGGAGAAAATATTTTCACTCTGTTTCTACAAATATTAACTGATTTATTTTCCAAATTTCTCATTCAGAAAAATATTTTAGCTCTTTTATGTGAATGGATTGATATAAAATATTGTTAGAGAATCTCCTTCTCCTTTTTCTTTTACAGTGCATTGTCAAGAGTATATATGACTTCAAATATCTGTAAATTGATCAAAGTCTGCAATTATTAGAATTTTTTAATAATTTTATCTTTAAATTTTTGAGAAAGTTTTCTTAATTCTGATAAACTAGAAAATACTAACAATGACTAAGATTTTTAATATATTAAATAACATGCATATATGTATATATATATATATATATATATATATATATATATATATATGTTTATTTAAAATAAAAGCTAAGAAGAATAAATATAATAAAATCAAGTTTTCTTCTTAATTTTAATTTCTTCTAAATCTTAAATTTGAAAATGCTAACTTTGAACGTAAGTCTCAATAAAAAATTGAGCAAAAGCACTTTCATATTCCCTTCAATAATTTATACATTTTAGAAATATCCAAAAAGTGAGATATTAAATTTCACGTTATTTTACTTATTACATAAAATATTTTTCATTCCTTTACCTCAGCACATATTAAAAATAGGAATAAGATAGATCTCTTGCACTTTTATGAGATTATAAAATCTTTATACACCAGAGAAGAACATTTTAAGTTTCATCCTTTTAAAAACTGAGGTATCCATTAAGCAGCTTATTTAAATAGAACAAATTATTTTTAACTTTTGTTGACATTTTCAAAAGAAAAATATGAAAGGATTAAATATTCTTAACTGTGAAACTGTGTCTTACTGTAAAAAACGCTTAGTAAGAAAAGTAATACTTCCAGGTGACATACATTTTTAAAAAAATGATGCCATTTTTTTTAAATGAATAATTTATGCACAGAATTTATAAGTTTAAAATATTTTTCTATTTCAAAACTATTTGAAAGACTATTATGGAAAGAATTGTTCATATAACGTAAAACTAATATATAAAAATTTGATTCCGTTTAAAACTGCTAATTGTAGTCATATAAGAATAAAATTTAATATTTATAAAACAGATATTTTTTACAATAATTTTATACATCAAAAGCTAATGTTAACTTTAATATTAGGCTTGTAAAATATATTATTCCATAAATATTTGATTTTAATTCAATTTTTTACTTGAAAAGATAAACTGTATAGACATTTTTTGATTTTAATTTATTAATATATTAAGCTTAAATATTAAACTAAAAACCTACATACAACTCTATTTATTTAAACCCAACATGAAAATATATTAGTGAAAGCTAGGAAAATAAGCATCTGAAAAAATATGAATACTTAACATCATTTTAAATGTATATCTACTTATAGAATTCTTAAATTAACAATAAAAAACATTTATGTCATTTTTATAACACATTCTTTTAGAAATAAGCAATCTTTTTAGAAAAAATATTAATTTCTGACTTTCATCATCAATGTTAGAAAAATAAGCTTTTACTCTACATGACTTTTGTAATGAAAAAATGAGAAGTGATATTATATGAAAATCTCAATACAATGTACATTAATAATTATATGTATGCATTAAAAAAGTTTGTTTTATTAATTGGATAAGATAGGCAATTTTTAATATGTTAGGACAAATGCAAATAATTAAGCCGCTATTTAAGTCAGATCTAAGAAAGACAAAAAAAATTAGCTTTATGATTCGACAATAATGTGCAATAAATTTACAAAAAATAGCTATAAAATTATGTAAATTCGTATCTTTGATCAACTTATTGAGAAGTTTAGCTGATAATAAAAATAGTTTTCCTTCCCTGCATTTTCATAAAATGAACTTACATGAAGAGGAAGATAGTAAAAAAAGTATTATTTTTATTTTTAGGATTTATAAGTTACATGACCTTAAGCTTAGAGAAATAAAGTTTCATTTCTTTCTCCCCTGTTTTCAAAAAATAAGTGTATCTAGTTTTCGACAATAAATTTTATAATTTTGTCTTCTTACTTTTAGTCTCAGATAAAATGATTTTATTATACTTAAAACTAATAGAGACATTTAAATAGTAATATTCATAATATGAAAATAAATTTAGAAAATTATGAGCAATAAAAGATACCAATTACGGGCTTAAATTCATTTAATTTTTTTAATACTTTAATTCTATTGCGTGTGTAAAATTTAACGGCTTTAAAGAAATTATTTAATCTTTAATTAAAATTATTTATTTCAGAAATTTTTATGTTTTAAACATAATAGTTACTCATATTTATTTTAATGTCTTGTGTGATAAAAAATAATTTGATGTTTCATCCATTCATTTTTAAATTTTGTATTCAGTTCCATATTAGTACTTACGTAATTAAAATGGAATTGAATTTTATAAGGTTACTCTTGAGAATTGAAATTTATAAAACTACTTTAAGAATTACCAAAAGCTGAATAGAATTTTAATAATAAATTGTGGCTCAGGTATCGAGCCTGTTATATAAGAGAGTAAAGCCTTTCTCTATCAAAGCTTTCACATTCTTAAGAGAATATGAAAAACATTTGATGTTGATGTATATTCAGTATAATTTATTGACAAGTATTTATTGACACAGTGACAACATTTTAAAAACTTTAATGGTATATATTTAAGATATTTAACTTGGTCAAACCTTTCATCATTTCCGTCTTTGAGATGATATTTACAAAGTTCTAAGGAATTACAAATTTTTCTCTTTCCCCAATTTTTATTTTGATATTATTTTGCTTGTATCTTTATTAGTCTTTCAGTTTTTTTTATGTTCATTTACTAATATCTTAGCTGTATTTTCTATTAACATATTGGTAATTGCGTTATCTTCCGGTTTTTCGTTACATGGCATATCACTTAACAATTTCACAATGCTCCACTTTCATTGACATTTTTATTTTTTGCACTCTCAAAATAATATTTTTGATATTAACTTGTGTTATATAAAGTTATCCCTTAATAACACAGTTTCATTTTTGACACATACACGCAACTTTACTTTACACAATTATTATTGATATCATAGTAGTTTTCCTTTGCTAAAAAAAAAAAAGAAAATCAAAAATGAAATAATTTGAACTGAACTAAAATATGATCTTAAGCTTCAATAAAAATAAACCTTTTTTTTATATCGCTTGTATTTCAAACAAGTCTAAATACCAAAAACGATATTTTTTATGAACGTATTGTTTTTTGTTTTACCAACAAACGCGTCAAAAAGAATAGTTTGGGTTTTGTTTCAAAGTTTATGTAAAGACTCACCGTAGTCATAAAGCAGGATAGCACATTTCGGTGCATAAGGTTCCGGATTCGATTTCAGCCATTGTTGAACAATGGGAGATGAATATTACGCTACTGTCTTCTCCATTCACGTCTGTCAGTGTGTGTGTTAAGAAGTTTTCCGCGTTTTCTCCCTTGCAACACATAGATATTGCCCTGTATCTATGAAACGTTTTCTATGTAAAAAATTTACATACACGACTTTCTGATGATAGGCTATTAACTAAGCAATACCAAAAAACGTTTCTGTAAAAAATACTTATATGTTATGGCTTATGAAATTATAACATATTTCAATAGTCATAAATTATAGAAACAGACTTACCAAAAAATTCATAAAGCGAGAGAAATCTTTCACATTTATTATTCGTTCTATTAAAATATACAATAACTAGAAAAGATATATAAAAATGGATTTATATATGTAATCTCACGCATTTTCTGCACAAATTGATTGACGCACGCAAATTGATTCAATATGGCAAAATTTAATTTTAATGAACAATATATAATTATTCTTTGACAATATATGTATAATTTTTACTTCATGTCTCCGTAAAATAACATGTACGTTTTTCAAAGATTCCTAACTTTTCAAAAATATTTTAAAATTCTTATTGCATACAACTTTTTGTCATATAAAGTTTCCACCAAAGTATATTTCTTCGCTAAAATATATTTTTTTCGTTTTGAGTTTATATTCAGATCATTTTTTCTTACCAAAAAGCTTGTTTCTTCATAAATTGCAGTCTTAAGAATCAAAATGTTTTATTTTAGCTATAAACTTGTAAAAACGGAAATTTTTTTAAATAACTATTTTATGTAATTTAAAAACAAGAGAATTTTTACTAACATATAAATATTAGCTGATTTTTACTACCTAATTATAAAATTGGTTATAATTAGCTGAAAATAACCAGATTTTCTTTGGATAAAACTATATAAATGTTTTAATTTTTTATTGTTTAATAAGAAGTATTGTTGATAGTATAAATATTTTAACTTTTATGCTGGTAGTTTTTATATAGCTTCTTATGTAAAGTGTGAATCATTTACACAAAATTCTGCTCAGAAGATATATTAATTTTGAGCAAAATTTGAACTAAACTAGATTATTCGTAGCTCTAACACAAAAGCAGTAAATCAGGAAAAATATATCAGTTTTATTCAATCCTGAATATTTAACATAAAATAAATCATGAGTAAAACTACCAAATGCAAAAGTTTTCTGGAAAAAAAAATACAACAAAAAGCATCAAAAGTACTGTGATAAATCAAATTACTACAAATGTATTATTCTTGAATGAAATATGAGAATTCATACTTTAAAATTATTTTTTGAGTAAAATAATTATTATATTAGATAAATAATCATAAGTCAATTTTAAAAATATTTTTATGACTTTCTGCACTTTTTCGTAATTTCTTCCTAGAAAAATGATATTATGAACTTGATACTGACACTATTTCTTTATAAAAATTATTTAGTTTTGGACTTCTGACGATAAATTTTTTGCGTGATGACTCTATATACAGTAAGACCAAATAAAAACTCCTATAATTATATATTTTTATGAGTGTTAATGTATATATTTTATACTAAATTACTCTGAGGCTACTTTTTAATAAATTAAATCAAAAACTAACGCTGTCAGGAAAAATGAACTATTCATAAGGCAAATTAATATTAAAATATGTGTAATATTATATAAAAAAGCACTTTTAATGAAAAATAAGAAACAGAATAAGATAGATTTATCTTAGTGGGTCATAATATCATAAGCTTTACAAGCTATTTGTATTGTTAACACAAAGTTTTGAAAATAAATTTAAGAAAATATCACAAACTGGGAATGTAAATATTATCAGGAAATCAGATATTATTTAGAAAACTGATCATTTGAGATCCATCAAAGTAAGTCTAAGAATTTAAATAAAAAATGCTGTCATTCTAAGTGACATTCTAATTAATGATGTCATTCTAAGCGTGAAAAATTATAAAGATTGGCTGATAAAACTCTTGATACATTATCTACTTTCTCATTCATAGACAACACATCGCATTCTGGAGTACCCACCAACAGGGTAATCCGAGGACTATAGCTGATGGATTATATGTCTCTGGAACAAGAGGTCATTGGTTCGATCCCAGTCATTGTTGAAGAACGAGGGTGGATTTTGCGCTTCTGCCTTCCACATGCAAATCTATTATAGTGGGTGCTAGGGATTTTTCCAAGTTTTCTCATTCGCGATTGTGAATCTGATCTACTAGCTATGAAAATACCGTCAGGTGTACTTTAAAATCCTTATTGGATATTAAGTTATTAGTTATGAATGCGAAAAGGTTGAAAATTATAAATACGACATCTAATGACAGTAATGAAGTCTAAAAATTTGAAATGAAACATTTATCTATTCATGTTTTACTAGATTCAGAATGAAACAGAGACCATTTATTCCATTGAACAGTTTCTTCTAACTAGACCAGAATGACTACAGATAATAGTACAAATCGCTAAAAAATTATGAAAATATTTTTCAAAAATTTTTAATTGGTTCCAAGAGTTTTCATTGTATTTCATTATCAATTTTAATTAATCCATAAGTAAATGTTTTGAAACATCTCAACATATTATCTGAATACCATCCGCTGCATTCCCTCAAATTATAAGACAATGAATGTGGATATAACCACCTCAATTTATTCATCTAATAATGACATTTCTACAAAATAAAGTATACTTAATCCCCTAACAAATGAAGCCACTAATCTATTTTAATCGTATCAACGCTTCCCTGATTAATCATTCAAGTTTTCAACTTACACTATTTTTCCGTTAAACTCTTTGTGATTTCTCAAAATGAAACAAGAGTGTTATTGTGTTTCTTGCTTTAAATAGCCTATTGATTTGAAAATTAATATTTTTCCTCTTAGTTAATAATTAATCTCAATATAATTTTATATATATAGAGAGCTAATTACACATTTTACTTAGCTATAAAATAAATCTTAATAAATAGTTTAAAATATCATCAGTTATTTTCCAAATTCATTTCATTGATACATGAAAATAATAATATAACGGATTGTATTATTATAACATTACAATAATATAATAAGTGATTACTTAAATTTGAAAACACATTTCTACAAGGCATCATCCCCTTCAATCCAGTTATAAGGCTGATCTAGAACACATTCATTCTTATTCACTCTCAATGTACAAAGATCGTATAAGTTGATCGATTGAATAAATTTGGAAATGATATTGAGGAATCCGCTGATATTGGGGTTTCAGTTCTCGCAATTGCAATCGATTACAATGTAATAGGAAATGATTTTGATAAATTTAAGCAGTGTGATGATTATTTCAAGATTACACCATAGCTTCTATGTTTAGTAGACAATTAAACAATTTCTTTTACTCCCCTAACTTTAATATCACTTACTTTAGTGTTACATTTATCTATTTTTAAAATTTCACTAAACTTACAACCCATTCTGCTTAAAAATTAATGATGAAGATATAATTAATAATAATGAAAATTATCATTAAAGGAAAATTATATAAATTCAGTTTTTAAAACTGTTCTTTTTTTTCATTTTTTACGGACGTTTTTACTTGGATGAATTAGAAAATAGACTTAATACAACATGAAATGCGATCCATGTTTTTGTCATTCAAGCGAAGTTTAGCTCCAGGCCAAAGTAAGGGCCTTTTTAGCTTCCAGGAAAAATGACTGTTTTTTCTACTAATTTCACACCTCTATAAACCCCTGAACTGCTTACAGCTTTAAGTAGTTTCGCTTCGTATTATACCGTTCATTTATAATAATCATTTATTTTATTTACGTTATTTCATAGTGCTTAAATTTTAATGATTTGAAATAAAATAAACAATGTTAATTAATACAATTGTTCCTTTTCCAATATGCACTGTGTACAACTCTGGAGATGAGTTGGACACCGCGCAATTTCTCCACTGTCCTGCTCTGCCTAGGACTTTTCTCGCTGAATTTTCCTTGGAGACCAGAGACATATTAGATTATAATCATTTGTTTTTATCTTTACTCTTATATTTTTTGTAACTGTTCCTAATCTGCCATTGGAAATTTAAAAAAATGCTAATTTAATACTTTTTTACGAACATGTTATCTGTAAAATAATTGACATACACTGCTGGCCACCGTAAATGTAACACCCTGAAGAAAACATGCATTAGTGCAAGTGAGATATGAAAATTATCAGAATTTCAGTGCAGAAACACATCACGCGCGCCTGTGACTATTTAACTTTAAAGCCCTATTTAAGGATTAGATATTTCAACGATTTCAAGATTGAATTTTTTTTTCTTTCAAAAAAAAAACGATCAATTATGCCTTGTAGAACAGCGATCATTTTTTGATCAAGTATCGGAGTTCTATAGAGGAAAGACAGTGAACTGCTGAGATTGTGAATTATCTTTCTCGGAAGTCGCTAGTCTTGTTGGACGAAACCATACAATTGTAATGCGGAAATGTGATCATTGAATATAGGAAGGTACAACGGACAAACGTATTCGATCGCATTTATCTCAGTGAATTACTTCACATGATGACAGGCAACTTAAACGCATGGCAGTGACTGATCGCTCTGTTCAGTCTGTAACGCATCATCCAGTGTCTGCGCGTACCAATCGACACCGTTTACAGCAGAGTAGTCTGTCCGCAAGACGTCCATTGCATCGTCTACCCTTGACGCAGAACCAAAGACGTCTCCACCGCCAATGTTTCGATGAAAGAAGGATATGGACGGCAGAATGAAATGAGACTGTCTTTACTGACGAGTCACGTTTCTGTCTGCTACACCACGATGTTCGCATTCCAGTTTGGAGAACACCGTGGAGAGAGGATGCTAAACAGCTGCATTATACACCGCAACAGTGGTCCTGCACCGGGTATTAGAGTATGAGGCGGTATTGGATATCACTCTCTCACTCCTGTAGTGTGCATTGCCAGTATTTTAAACAGCCAGAGTTACATCTCCGAGGTGTTGGAGCCAGTTCTCCTTCATTACTTCCAGGGCTTGCCCACAGCCATATTTTAATAGGATAAGCGTAACTACACGTGGCACACATTGTCCAAGGGTTTTTCGCCAATTACCAGATTGAATTCCTTCATCGGCCGTTTCGCTCTCTGGATCTTTCGCCGATAGAAAACACATGGTCCATGGTTGTTCAACCATTTACCCATATTACATCCTTAGCTACCACATCAAATCAACTTTGGCAACGTGTGAAAGCTGCTTGGTCTACTGTACCCCAAGAACACATCCAAAGTATCTTTGAATCAATGCCGAACCATGTAGCAGCGGTGATCTCCAACAATGGCGACTACTCCGGTTACTGATTTTGACAGGTACTACACTTCACAGAAGTCTATAAATTTAATCATTTGATATTTAGTCAACATGTTATCCACAAAATAAATTTTGTTGTGATATCTCGTATCTTTCTTGGTGTTGCAATATGGGTGGCCAGTGGTGTAGTCAGATGTTTATAATAATTCTTAAAATAATTTAAATATTTAGATAATAACATTAAGATTAGGTAAATTTAAATTTTTGTCTCTTGTTAACGGACTTTAACATGTGCGTATGTTATTGCATAAGAATAACAATACGACGATAGTTTGGATATTTGTCTCATATAGGAATTTAATTAGTCACCATCTTGTTGTCTCCTTTTCCTCCTTTCGCCTATAAATAATAAGCCTCGTTAATGTGCATTGTTTATAGATGCAGGATGATTTCCACCTATAAACGATGTTCTTCCCAAGTCCTCAAAAGAAAAAAATCCAAGGAAATGCATAACCTCACCACAACTAGACGATTTCGACTTGCAGGCAAATGTGTCGCCATCTAGTATATTTATTACGATGTAGTCCTGCCCTTTAAATCATCAATATTCGATCGATTCTTCGTACAAACGATACATTTTACAAATCCCCAAAGGAAGAAGTCCATCAATGTAACATCTAATCTGAGTCGACACGGAATAGATTCGTACCATCTAATCCATCTTCTATATTACAAATTAATCTTCTGTGTTATAGTTACAAGCAACTACAAAGGAAAAGAACCCAATGGAAAGATATCCATTGAGATTGGATATCGTATTGAATAAAATGGCAAACATATCAAAATAAATATTTTATGATGTTTTTATTGTTACAGGAAACGCAAAAAAGAAAATCATATATTAAATAACCAGGCGATAACTGTTTATCAATAACACTATAAAAGATTAATCAATCTGGAAACGAGAAATTTGCCTAAAACATAAAACAGATAACATGCGGAGGAAATATTAACAAGAGAAATGTTCAAACGGATAAAGAAAATCGTTGGTGAAAACATTAATATATGAATTATTCTACGAACAAATAACATAAGTTTATTTATTTATTCGTTATTTTATGAATAATTAAACAAAATTTTTATATATTTCATAAACATTTTATATTTTAAATATATAACTCACCTTGATCAATTAATGAAAAATTAACTTTATATATAAAATGGACTAATTACAAATTCGCTTTAAAAATAAGGAAATATCCCGGCCTCTAAAACTGATAAGATATTTCATACCACTATTTCTATACTATGAGAGCCAAAATATAACACATAATTTGTGATAATATAATCCATATTGTTCAATTTTAAGATTACAGCTACTTATAATAATAAACAGATATAAGCTAAGTATTACAGATAACTAGCACAGTTATCATTTGACTCATACATTCATTATGTACTGTTATTAAGCACCTATTATTAATGGCATTAAGTTACGTGATAAATATTACAAACAATAAACATAGTAATCGTGACTCATGCCTTTATTAGACATGAATTGGTTGTTTTGTTCAAATATGACATAATGTCTAAAAATCCTTTGTTCAATATATAGAGTATTCTGCTCCAATAGCTTTCAATATTTTTATCAATAATAATTTTTTACAAATTAAAAATTCAGTGATATTGCTTCTAAAATCTTTCTGAAATTATTATTTTCTAAATTTTTTTTTTTTTTTTTTTTTTTTTTTTTTTTACCCGACTGTCAGAACTGCTAGTTCCAATAGCATCATTTCAATTTTCTTTTATCTCTAAATGTTTTAAAGTATCTAATATTCACTATCAAATGTTTATAAATGAGATGTTATGATCACAAATGGCTTACAGCAGTAAAATATACGAATTACATAGAAAAATAATTACTTTTTGATATGCTTCTTTGAATTCAAATAATCTATTGTTATTAATGTTTGGAATTCAGATTACAAAAGCTTCAACCAATTTGGCCTTAAAAATCTCCGTAAATTATGTACATCAATTACTTATGTTATTTTTTATTACATGCACGATTCAAATAAAAAAAAGCAAGAAAAAAGAAGAAAATAACAAAATTAAAGGAAAAACAAACACTTCATATTAATTTTCTACAACAAAATAATTCGCGTTCGTGTGCATTTCTTATATATTATTTGCTACATAAATTTCTATTGTTCATGCAATTTTACGAACATATTTGTTTGTAAAATATATTTATCTATTGTTTTTATATTATATATTTCACATATTATTTATTATAAAATCTATATTTGTACCTTTTTATTAATAACTGAACTGTATATTCTTTATTTGTTACACATAAGTGGGATTACCCACGAAACGAACTATTATAATTTTGTAATATAAAATTTTGCGATATCTTATCCAATTTAATTATAATATATTATTATAATTGTAAAACTGTTTAAGTTCTATTTCAAGCTATTAGTTTTGCGAATAAATTTTTTTTAAAAAAAACTTTTTTATAATATATATTTTTAATAATATTTAGATGGATCATATAATGCATATTTTAAGGTGTTTTTATTGTTTAATTATGTTTACAAAGATAGAATAAAATTTGCTGTAATAATAATGTTTAGAGTTGCTATTATAACGGCTACTATATTTTTTAGACAATTATTATTTATTACTCTTAATAAACATGTTTTATAAGCTTTTTGTAAAAAGTTTCGTCTCAATCAAAAATTAATTTCTAAAAATAATAATTGCAATAATTTATAAAAAAAAATGCTTTGTTTTTTACCTACCTCACTTTTAAAAATAGAGAAATTTCTTCAATTTCTTAAAATTTTCTGCTAAAAGCAAAATTAAATTTACATAGGAAAGTTGCGATTTTTCTTATGATTTACATTTTAAATATTAATAAAATGTTAATGCAGTTTTTATAAAAAAAATTTTTAATTTTTCTTTATGTGGATTGACAAAAACAACCATTAATTCTAAATAATTAATTATTGTCTATTAATTAATTCTAAATAATTAATTAATTCTAAATAATTAATTATTAATTAATTATTGTCTTTTTTAATTAGTTTTATAATTCTTTGAATGTCCTTTTTCATAGTTTAATGAAAAGCATTTTTTAAAAAATAAAATAATTATTTTTAAGTCGTTATTTAATTTTCCATGATTCATAAAAGCGAACGAGAAACAAGATTTCTGTTTACATTTCTCAATAAAATTCAATTGTATCTTTGCTTTCATTACTAAATTCTCTTCTATTAGTTTTTTCCATTTTCTTAATTTTTTGTTATACTTTTACAAACAGCTTAGATGGAAATTCACAGTATATTCATATGATGAAATTTATGGAATTGTTTACATAATCTTTGCAGGATTAATTTTTTCTGTCTCCTATTCAAGTCAGACAAGTCACTAAATATTTTTCAGAAGTCATAAATAATTATTATTTTGTAAGACAAAATCATTATTTTTATCATAATGGTGACTTGACACCACTTTAGGAAGAGTCTAAGGTCTTAGGTGGTTGGTAAGTCATTTTAATATCCATAACATAAAGGCCAGGAAGATAGTTTGTCGTGTCATTTATGTCAAAGGTGGAAACCCGGAAAACTTCCAAGCACCCACTAGACAGACGTGCATACAGAAGGCGGAAGTGCAACCCATCTTTTAGTAGCATATGAGAGTGAACTCTGGAATTCCCAAGAGCATTGTCCTGCCAGCCACGATTTAAGCAATGGGGCCGATGTGGCTTGCTTGGTTAGGGTGTCGTTCTCATTATCGGAAGGTAGTGAGTTTGAATTCCGTCTTAGCCGGAGATCCGTCATGTTCTCTAAAACGGCCGGGCACGTTAAAACTGGACGTGGTCACAATGTCTTACAAGTGAAATGATACCTCTGGAGGGGGCAGGCTAAGTATTTGAAGTTTTTTGCTTGGTCCATGCTTCAAAATCACAAAAACTCCACTCGGCTCCTTCTATTTAACTGGCAGATTCAAACTAAAAAAGCATGTTGGTGTAACAACAAAAATCTAAACAATGTGATTGTCATTGATTTACATTAAAATTTGAAGTTTCATTTTTGTGAATACTCCCCCAAATACTATGGATTTGGCAATAGGTAAATCTAATGCAAAAACAAAAATAAACTTTCCCATTTTTCTATGGTTTAACAAATATAAAAATCTTCATTAATAAAGTACAATTATATTATTTTAATTATTAGCTAAATTTCAAATAATATCTTAAAAGTAATTATTTACATACGAGACATTTTTACAATTTATTGGACACAAATTTTATGAAATATAAAAGTTTTGTTGTTTAAAGTTAATTATAGGACAATGTTCTTCTCATAAAAAAAGTAACTTTCAATTTAACCACGCAAGTTGCTTCGTGATTTTTTAAAGTATAAAAAGTTATAAAATTTATAGATTTCAACTCATACTTATTGCGCATTATGAAGCTGACAGAGCTCATCAGCCATTGCTTTTATTTAACTGGCATCTCTCATTTATAAAAATTCAAGGGTTGGATTCTCACTTCATATATGTATATTTTATATGATTCAGCATCCAGAAAGATAAAAAATCTCAACTGAATAACCCGTCGTGTCCAAAACATGAACATTAACCTATGAAACCAAACAAATATCTGTGTTAATAAAAATATTGTACCTAGTTTTTCCAATTAAATACAGATTTTATCCAAAAATGAATATAACTTCAAATTTATATTGTAGACAAAATTATTCAAAAGTGTTTATAAAATGATGACTTAGAAGTAAAAATTCTTATGTTAAGTTCACAAGTGTTATCAGTCTCAAGTTCACAAATGTTATCATCAATTTTAAATCTTTTCCTCTTAGGAATTTTGCGTTTCGTGAAAAGAACTATCGTGATGTTTCATACAGTTTTCAATCAATGTTTTTATAAAATTTAAATATTTAAAATATGTAGCTTTATCTTTTAGAAATTTATTTTTAACCCCCTTAAGCGGTTAATTTTTTACCAGAAATGCTTGCAAAAAAGACATATTTTTTAATGCATATAATTAAGTACCATACTTAATAGCATAAGAATAATAACATTTTTTTTATTTTATTTTCCCTTTTAATGATTTTACAACATTTTTTTATTTTACAATTTTAGAGCCCAAAATACACTTAATGTTTGCTTTTCTCAAGTGCATTTCGCATGCAGTGAAGCTTACAAATTCTACAAAAATTTCTCTCATACTAACAGTGAGTTTTGAAGTTTACACTTTTCCAAACAGTTCAGAAGTATTTTTGTGTGTGGTACAATTTAAAGCATGTAATGCTAAGTCCTAAGTCGTAATCCGGGCAGAAATGCTGCGTTTTTTTTCGAACAGCACACTGCACATTGTCTGGCAGGTCTCATTTTATTATATGTGGGCGTAATTATTTCCAAAAAAATGTCTCTCTGACAATCTCAGAGGATTAGGCTCGGAATCTGGTCCTCCACGTCGGAAATTTATTCCCGAATGATATTTCTCGATTATACGGTCAACGAGATCAAGTCTATGTTCTAGTTGCGTGCTTTTTCCTCCGTTTTTACGGTAGATGACATATGAGTTCCATGTAGCAATGTCAAAAATGTGGAAAAAAAACTTTCTGTAGCATTTTTTACCCCTTTTCTTGATAATTTCACTACTTTTCAAATTTTGATCCATGCGGTCTACTCCTCCCATAGTATTATAGTCCACAACAATTTTCGGATTTTCTTTCATTTCAGGGAGGACTTGAATTTGATACAATTCAGTATTGTGAATTGTGGAAAGTAATGAAACTTTTTTTTTATCCATCCACTTCATCACAGTAACTTTTTCTCTCTGAAAAGCTATAATCTCTCCTTCTTTCATTTTTCTTTTCTGCATTTCCTTTGGGACTTCTTTTCTCTTGAGGTTTAGTGCACCGTATGTGTCCATTCGACATGAAACTAGTTTGTCTGCTAATTCTGACAAAGTATAATAATTGTCTATTGTAAGACAGTATCCTTTATCAAGAAAATTCTCCATCATGGTCAGTACAATTTCTGATGAAATGCAGAGATTAGAATACTCAGGTTTCAGAATTGTGTCTTTACCTGTATTTATTATTACTGACCAGACGTAACCGGAAATAGATTCGCACAATGTAAAACATTTTACTCTAAATCTAGCTCTTTTGAGTGAAATAAATTGTTTCCATCCTAGTCTTCCTTTGAAGAGCATAAGGCTCTCATCTATTGTTACATCTCGCTCTGGTGTCACCGTTTCACTAAATTTCTTATTGAGATGTTTTAGAACTGGCCAAACTTTTACTAATTTTGGGCATTCATGATTTTGTCGTTCAAAGGCTGAATTATCAGAAAAATGCAATTAGCGTTGCAAAAGACAGAATCAACGATGAGACATTATTTTGGAGAAAAAAGGTGTATTAGTTGAATATCTTTTGTTCCAATAATGATCAATTCCAGGTTTCCTTACAATTCCTTGAAGTATATTCTGAGTGAAAAATACATGCAATTCTTCCACAATTGTTTTTTTTCTAAAATTTACTCTTTGAGAATTGTTTTGCAACACTCGATTGAATGCACTGTTTAGCATATTTATTTGTCTCTTCCACAATTTTACTCGTGAGAGAAGAATTAATGAATGTTTCATAAAATTGTAGAACATCAGAAGTGTCGGCAAATTGTATGTGCACAGAAGGAATACCAGTAAATTTAAATCGAGGACACAGAACAGGTGGATTTTTCACATCAACCTCGGTAAAAATTCTTGCAGAACTCAAATCTTCATCAGAACTGAGATCACTACACGTGTCATCTGAGGAATAATCCAAATAATTAGAAGAAATATCTGTATCAGAATGTAGCTCATCATCTAACAAGAAAGTATTTTCATCGTTTATTCCATCCATAACTTCAATAAGAAAAGACGAGGTTTTAAATTCACAAGCGTTAAATACAACAGAACAAAAATTTCACAGAAAAATTCCCGCTTTCTTGCTACAAAGAAAAACCTGGATGAAAAGCATTGCAGTTACATGGACAAGCCGCGCCATCTCTTGAAAAATATTAATACTAAATAGTCTCTTTACAATAATGAAAAATACGGGCAAACCAGAAAAGGAAATGAGAAAATATCGATGCCCATACGCCGTACGGGTAAACCAGTTAAGGTCAATTTTGAGTAGAACGTACACTCTAGGAGCAAACCGCTCAAGAGGTTAAAAATGTAAATAAATATTGAAGTTATATAGTGAAATAACTTCTTTCGGTAAATTGGATGTTAAAGAGAATGTTTTTTTTATAAAAACAATGAAAATAATTTTGTATTCAACTTTTATTAAACCAAATTTTTTAAAAGCTCGTATTTTTTCCATTATACACACACGTCTATTATCATATCACATTTTCTCATTAAAAACAAAAATTTGTAAAATGTTTAAGTTCATTTTTAAACTCATTTTCTATCTAACAACATTTAATTTTTATCTACGTTTCTTTTTCTCCAATAACTTTAAATTAAATGTAATCATCAATCTTAGTTTAAATAATGAATACGAGATATTATATGCCTTTTATTAATATAGTAAATGTTACGTTTATTTTTTGTATCTGATTTGGGTTCATTTTTTTTTAAATAATTCGTAGTCATTAAACATTTATATTGCTTGTTATAAAAAAATGGAAAAACTTTGATTTACTTAAAACTAATTTTCATTTACATAGTTATATATTTATTTTTCTGAATGTTATTATATATATTTAAAAACTATTATTTATTTGGCCAACTAATTTCAATATGTTAAAATAAATAAAAAATTTAAAAAAATGCTTTAACAACAATAATAATTTACATATTTATTAAAAAAAATAGTGAATTAATACATTCAGAAAACATTCAAAAAATAATATATATAATAGATAAATGTCAGTACTGGTGCAATTAAAGTTACTAGAGGGAGCCACGAACAGAAGTATTAACTTGCTAAATAGTAACGAGAAATATTTTTCAAAGTAAAAATTTTATATTTGTTTTTCCACAAAATTTAATTCTAAATTAATCAGGGAAGCTTATTTTCTATCAGATGGAATGCATGCTTACAGAAAGACATTTTAAATGACTTATCGATCACCTTATTTTATAAAACCGCAAAACAATATCTCTGAGCTCCATAAAATAAAAAATACCGTAAAAGTAATATAAAAGAAATCTAACATTATTTGTTATTTCTGCTCAATGCATCTTTATGCTATTTATAAAATAATAATCTTCACTTCCTATTGCACTTAAAATGTATTTTACTATATGAATAATACAATGAATAATCAGTTTATACTACAATGAATAATCTGTTTTGTCGCTGAATTTAATGAGTATGATACTGATTATAATTTGAGACATAGTAAGAGCTCAAACAAAATATTAATTTATAAGGTAATAATTTGCACTTTTTCCTTGAAAAATATATTAATATTATAATGATATCAAATTTTTGTTTTAGAATCTATAAAGAAGAAATTTCCAGCTTAAATATGGATTTCAGAGAAATAAAAACACTAATTCATTTCTGAACTCTTGTGGGATAAATTTGATATTTTGATTAAATGATTTATGAAAGAATTAGAATGATTTAAATACAAAATATTATTTTGAAAGAAAATCTACACGATTTGAATTAATGTAGCCAATTTTTTTGAAAGAAAATTCTCAGAAAAATTTATGTTTACATTATTCAAATAAGATAAAAACACTTAGTTGTGCCATTTATCTACTACAATTATAATTCTATATTTTTTTATACTTTTTCATGACTGAACCTGTATTCAGGTATTGTCGATATTGAATGCAGATCCGATAGCTTTGATAGTATTACACAGTTAATACATCAATAATATAATATAAATATTATGCGTTAAAATAACAAAGCATTTCAATTACTATCTAAAATGAAGAAAAATCAGAAGAAAATTTTCTTAATTCTAGTAATCATTTTTTCTCGATGCCTTTTATCCTTATGTCTCCTTTTTAATATTTCCTTGCAATTTAAGTAAGTAGTTCCATTCCATGATCTTTCGAATGCTCTTTCTTCCTCAGCTCATGGTTGTAAAAATTATGCTGAAAAAGGTTTCATCATTAGATAGTTACCACATTTGCATCTTTAAATGTTTTTATAAAGTAAGACAAAGAAAAATATTGATTTTATTTGAAACAATTGTCAATTTTAGCAAAACGTTCGGTGATGAGACTGATTCCATTATCACATAAGTAAAAAATCTTAAATAACAGAGAAAAAAGATTAATTTTATATTTTTACATGCTACAAAAAAATAAATGATGTTATTATTCTGATTGAAAAATTGAGTTTCATTTTGTAATTGAATTCATTCAAATTGAAAATGGAATATTCTGCAGACACATCAAACTCAAATTTGTAGATGACAATCAACTTAAAAATTACAAATATTTTTAAATTAATATCAAAATTTCGCATATTTAGTATATATAAATATTTTAAATAAGCGGAAATAGGAAATTTTCCAAGCATCATATATATATATATATATAAAGTACTTAATATTAACTTAAATATATTATATGATGATTTCTTCAAAAATACTTGCGTACATTTTACAAAAGGCTATATTTTAAAATTTTACTTTAGAAGTACATATTTTGTTCATAACATACTTTTAAATACCTAATTAACAGATGTTTAATATGTTATTTTTTCTCTTTATTTCATACTTTTGTCCAGAGAATAAAAGTTATCTACAACATCCTAAAACACGATTTTAATGCTTTTAATATATTTATTGATAAAACTGTAAAAAATAGTTTAACATTATACATTTGGAAATTGATTCATAATTACCATTTACTCAGAACGTACACCATATGGGGATAATATGTTGAATATAATATGATCATGAAATCTAAAATATGTTACTCTTAGAGAAGAAAGCCAACCTGGCAGCCGAATGGTTAGCGCTCTTGCCTTCGGTTCAACAGTTCTTGGGTTAGAATCTCACCTTGGGCATGTATGTTTGTAGTGGTTAGGATTCCACTTTAAACTGTAGGTCCCGGTTTATTTAGCCCTCGTGTGCAAAAAATGACCAGTGAGCGATAAACAAACCAAAGTAAATTTAGAGAATTGTGCACAAGTCAATGAAACATTTAACCTCTAGATGGCAATATGAATGGAGACAATATAATCTGAAATTTTCTGCGTTTGATTTTCGTAAAAAGAATGTTTATTGAAACATATACTAGTAATTTTAATTGGTGGAATATCCTAGTACTAGAAATCAAGATTTAAAAATAAAAAATACTAGTTTTTTTAAGTTTTATTATTTTTTTTTTAGGCTTTTAAATAAAAGATAAACGGCTAATTACAGCCAATTTTCCTCATTAATAGTTTGCATTGCTTTTAGAGTTAGAAAAAAATTAACTTTCTAATTTATGTCTGTATGTAAAATTATCAGAAGATATTTTCTTATAAATAAATGAGTTAATTATATATTGATAGTTAAAATAGCTTAGAATATAACTTTGTGTCAGTTTTTTTTAAAACTGCAAATGTAATTCCCTGTAGAATATTTGCTAAATTTCACATAAAAAAAAAGAATATAGAACAAATTTAACAAAATATAGACTAAAATTAAATTCAATAAATAAAAATACTTTTTCTTAAGTACTTACATAATGATGACTATTGATTGTGTTTTATATAACAATTATTCAACGATCACTATCATAATCAGATGCCTTTAAATTTTTAACGAGGTTCAAATGGTCATGTTAATGCTTTAAGTTCAACTATATTGTAATCAGATGCGTCTAAATTTTTGATGAAGTTTAAATGGTAAAGTCAATGCTTTAAGTTCCACTATATTATAATCAGATGCGTCGAAATTTTTAACGAAGTTCAAATGGTCATGTTAAGGCTTTAAGTTCAACTATATTGTAATCAGTTGCGTCTAAATTTTTGATGAAGTTCAAATGGTAACGTTAATGCTTTAAGTTCAACTATATTATAATCAGATGCGTCTAAATTTTTGATAAAGTTCAAATGGTAAAGTCAATGCTTTAAGTTTCACTATATTATAATCAGATGCGTCTAAATTTTTGATAAAGTTCAAATGGTAAAGTCAATGCTTTAAGTTCCACTATATTATAATCAGATGCGTCTAAATTTTAATGAAGTTCAAATGGTCATGTTAATGCTTTAAGTTCCACTATATTATAATCAGATGAGTCTAAATTTTTAATGAAGTTCAAATGGTCGTGTTAATGCTTTAAGTTCAACTATATTGTAATCAGATGCGTCTAAATTTTTGATGAAGTTCAAATGGTAACGTTAATGCTTTAAGTTCAACTATATTGTAATCAGATGCGTCTAAATTTTTGATGAAGTTCAAATGGTAAAGTCAATGCTTTAAAATCCACTATATTATAATCAGATGCGTCGAAATTTTTAACAAAGTTCAAATGGTCATGTTAAGGCTTTAAGTTCAACTATATTGTAATCAGATGCGTCTAAATTTTTCATGAAGTTCAAATGGTAACGTTAATGCTTTAAGTTAAACTATATTATAATCAGATGCGTCTAAATTTTTCATGAAGTTCAAATGGTAAAGTCAATGCTTTAAGTTTCACTATATTATAATCAGATGCGTCTAAATTTTAATGAAGTTCAAATGGTCATGTTAATGCTTTAAGTTCCACTATATTATAATCAGATGCGTCTAAATTTTTATTGAAGTTCAAATGGTCGTGTTAATGCTTTAAGTTCAATTATATTGCAATCAGATGCGTCTAAATTTTTGATGAATTTCAAATGGTAAAGTCAATGCTTTAAGCTCCACTATATTATTTTCAGATGTGTCGAAATTTTTAATGAAGTTCAAATGGTCATGTTAATTCTTTAAGTTCAACTATATTGTAATCTGATGCGTCTAAATTTTTGATGAAGTTGAAATGGTAACGTTAATGCTTTAAGTTTCACTATATTATAATCAGATGCGTCGAAATTTTTAATGAAGTTCAAATGGTCATGTTAATGCTTTAAGTTCAACTATATTGTAATCAGATGCGTCTAAATTTTTGATGAAGTTCAAATGGTAAAGTCAATGCTTTAAGTTTCACTATATTATAATCAGATGCGTCTAAATTTTAATGAAGTTCAAATGGTCATGTTAATGCTTTAAGTTCCACTATATTATAATCAGATGCGTCTAAATTTTTAATGAAGTTCAAATGGTCGTGTTAATGCTTTAAGTTCAACTATATTATAATCAGATGCGTCTAAATTTTTGATGAAGTTCAAATGGTAACGTTAATGCTTTAAGTTCCACTATATTATAATCAGATGCGTCGAAATTTTTAATGAAGTTCAAATGGTCATGTTAATGCTTTAAGTTCAACTATATTGTAATCAGATGCGTCTAAATTTTTGATGAAGTTCAAATGGTCATGTTAATGCTTTAAGTTTCACTATATTATAATCAGATGCGTCGAAATTTTTAATGAAGTTCAAATGGTCATGTTAATGCTTTAAATTCCACTATATTATAATCAGATGCGTTGAAATTTTTAATGAAGTTCAAATGGTCGTGTTAATGCTTTAAGTTTCACTATATTATAATCAGATGCGTCTAAAATTTTAATGAAGTTCAAATGGTAATGTTAACGCTTTCAGTTCCATCATGCTTTCCAAGACAATCTTTTCATGCAAAAAAATAGAACAGTAGTATTTTAAAAAGTATAGATATAAGAATTAGAGTGTGTGACTTAAATAAAATCAAATAAACTAAAACAAATTGTTAAATGAATTAAATAAAATAGTAATTTGTATCAGTAAAAATAAATAAGGTAAAAATTAGCAATTAAATTGTACAATATTCTTAATTTTTCAAAGTTGACCTTCAAGTTCATAGAAATAATAATTTCGAATTCAGAAAAAAATTAAAGGTAATATTTTAAAAATTAGTCAACAAAATTATATATATATTTGCTGCTTAAAATATAAAAAAGCAAAATTGTAAAACGTAAATAATGATAAAAGTGTAGAGTTAACGATATATAAACACACTAAAATTTTGACAATCAAAAAGTGACAGAAATAAATAATGTATGTGATTGAAAAAATGCTTAATGAAAATCCAACATTTGATTATTCATTTCAAGTCCTAACTTTCATAATTTATTTCTAAAAATTTAAATTGTATTTGTAAATATTTATTTTTAATTTAATTTAAAAATATATGATTTTAGATATATGATACAGAAAATTTTAATAAATCATTCATAAATTTGAAATGCATAATACAGTGAAATTATTAATTACAGTTTCGAAACAATATTTAGATAAAATTTTAAATTTAATACAGTGGAAATGATCTTGACTACATAAATAATTATTGTGCCAACTGCTTTTTAAAGTAATTAAACATTAAATTAATCGTATGCTTTTTAATTAAATTAAAATGATAATGCAAAATATAAAGAAAGCAATTAAGCCGACCAAACCAAATGTAAATATAATCCGCACATGATTTTTTCTTTGAAATCTATTTCTTGAAATAAATTTAATTGAATTTTAAAACAATCTGTTTCACATCTCATCCAATGAAATTTAAATACGTAATCTCACGTTAAGTTCATTTATGAATTTCATGTTATGGTATCATAAGAAATGAACAATCACATTAGAAAAAAATAATCACTTTTTTTGTTTATCCTTTTTTTCAAAACTCCAGATAAAATCACATTTTTTCCTCTATTTAATATATTTATGAAACTTAGGAATCTTCACGTGTACAAATTCTTCAACAGATAGCAGCACGATATATTAAAATATTTTACATAATTTTTATTGTTGAAAAATAAATTAAAGTATTTTATAGTTTTTCAAATAATTTTAAAACTGAAATAAATTTAGGGATGATTTCTAAAGTTACAACAAATTTTATTTTTATATAGTGATTTTTGAATTTTATAAAATAAAAGCAAAATATTTTAAAGAATATTTCAGGCATAAGAAATATAAATTAAAAGCATACTCTAGATTATTCTATCATTTGTAAATATAAAAATTTGTATCCGAAAAAATATAACAGATTAATCTTCTGCCGCATACAAATTTAATCAAAATATGATACGTAAACAGTTTATGAAAACATTATCAAATCTTTGCACTTTGGAAAAATTTCTTTACACTATTGTTTGTAAATTTAGTTTATTTGCCAGGTAACAATTTTATTCAAAAATTGTGCTTGAATTACATGCACTTATTATTTTTATTAAACATATTTTTAAATATGTTAATTACTAATAAAAATTTAGCTTAATATTATAGTAATAACATTCCACTCAATAAATCATTTTGAAAATCATCATTGCTAGCATTTTATGTACTTTGATTGCAATATAACACATTTAAATTTAGAAAATTTGAGGCCTTATTTATTCAAAATTTATAACTTTTAGTCTTTTACTTGGCAACATGTGAAAATAAGAATAGAACAGAATTAAAATGGTTCTTAAAATAAGAGAATGCGAGCCAATTATTTTCTTTGTAAAATAAGGTAAATTTAATTACAATATTTAAATAAATAAATAATTTTTAAACATTACGCAATAATTTTCCTTGATTCAAAGCATTGTCAATCCATTTATTAGAGTTAGTAATTTTTTCTGTTCCTTCGATATTTTTAAACTCTAAAGTAGATATTTAAAGGTGGATATTCTAAAGAGTAGATATTCATTCTTTAATTTCTTTATATGTTTGAAACCTTCCCTCAAATATTATATTCGATTTTTATTTACTATAAGATGTAAATTAACAAAAAATTTTATTAGAATAAATTGGACTCAAGTTTATTTTGCTCACATATTTTTCAAATTTTTTACATTGATGCATAAAAATATTAATGATTAAGTTGATTTGAAATAAAGAAAACCTTGAGTTATATAAAGATTTCAAGTTAAATTAATTTTATTAGAAAATAATATTATGAAAATAATTTACTTTATTTACATAAATTTAATTTTAAAATAAAGCTGAAGTTATTTAAATTAATGTAAATAAGTTATTTTTAATGAAAAATCTTCATGAAATTACCAATTCAAATTTGAAAGTTTCCAAATAAATTTTTTGTAAACACCAGTATAAATACACTAGTGAAAAATAAAATTCCAGATAAATGTATGAAGATAAATGTTTTTACACTTATACACATTAACGCAAAAATTTCAAAATGTAACAATATTTTGATTCTCTTTTTTTTCTAAAATATTACTAGATTATTAATGGCGGTTTTACTTCTCATACTTAAAATTAGACAATATTGTGTATATCGTTGTTTCAAAAAAATTTTTATATGAAGTCATTTAAGTGTAATGTAATAAATACATTGTCTCCAAAATTAAAGTTATTTAATTTACAAATCCAGCGTTTGTTTCATAACAATTTTTTAAGGAAGTTGTAAAGTTAAAGTTCAGAAACTACTAAATTTGAGAGTATAATGATATTTTTTCAAGAAAGAAACCAATCATGCTGACTGTAATTAAAATGACTCCACAGAATCTTTTAAATGATGAATAGTAATAGAAAACGAATGGTAAGTAAGAAGCTGCACAATCAGAAGTGAAAGTAGTTCGTTAACTACAATAATTACGCATGTTGATTCCCAAATTATGCGAAAATTCCAAACATCAAGTATGGTAACTAGAAAGATTGGCTAACTTCACCATGAAGTTACACTTTTAGAAAATCGCTATATAGCTTTAACTTCACGTATGGTAACTAGAAAGTATGGTAACTAGAAAGATTGGTAACAGCAAGTATGGTAACTAGAAAGATTGGTAACATCAAGTATGGTAACTAGAAAGATTGGCTAACTTCACCATGAAGTTACACTTTTAGAAAATCGCTATATAGCTTTAACTTCACGTATGGTAACTAGAAAGTATGGTAACTAGAAAGATTGGTAACATCAAGTATGGTAACTAGAAAGATTGGTAACATCAAGTATGGTAACTAGAAAGATTGGCTAACTTCACCATGAAGTTACACTTTTAGAAAATCGCTATATAGCTTTAACTTCACGTATGGTAACTAGAAAGTATGGTAACTAGAAAGATTGGTAACATCAAGTATGGTAACTAGAAAGATTGGTAACATCAAGTATGGTAACTAGAAAGATTGGTAACATCAAGTATGGTAACTAGAAAGATTGGCTAACTTCACCATGAAGTTACACTTTTAGAAAATCGCTATTTAGCTTTAACTTCACGTATGGTAACTAGAAAGTATGGTAACTAGAAAGATTGGTAACATCAAGTATGGTAACTAGAAAGATTGGCTAACTTCACCATGAAGTTACACTTTTAGAAAATCGCTATATAGCTTTAAAGGCATTGCTCCATAGATATTTGTTATAAGGCTGTTCTAAGAACTCAATGCTACGTCTATGAAAATAATATCAAGCCAAACCAACTATGAATAGCTAACTAAACAACTATTCTGCCTGGTGATCAGTGATATGTCCTTTCAGATAGTTTCACAAAAGAGCCCATATATTTTAGAGTCATTAACACCACTATTAGACAAACTAATAGTACCATTTAATAATTTAAAGGGATAAAATATTTCTTCGGCTTAATTTTTTATAGTAAATATTTCGAATCCTTTCAAAAATGAATCAAGATTTCGAAGCACAAAGTAATTCTCGATGAGTTTTCATTTTTGGAGTACCTGTATGAAGATAAAAAAAATCTCAGAAATCAAACTTTTCTATCGCAATCATTGTTGTAAGCTGTTGAGTGTATACCACACGCTATCACTTCTGGTAACATAGTGACAACAGAGTATTAAGAAAGGAAATTACTGATTAGCTGTTTACCTGTAGCCTCGTTAAGAGTATTAGAGATCTTGACTCTTGTATGCAGATATGGTTATTAAAGATACTGTAATAGACCGAGTGGACTACCAAGGCATTGTGGGGTGACCATCGATACTAATTTTTATGATCTACATACCAAAAAACATCTTTTTTAACCCCCGATTATACTGACAGTGGCTGCGAGGAATTAAAAAAGTTAAAAGTTGCTAGTGACTCAGAAAAATCAGCCCACCCCTGCTTTTAAAATTGCGTATAGTAATTACATCTCTCATTATAGGAGGAAATAAGGATAAAGTAATAAAAAATGCGTCATGTGAGGCATTTTAATTTAACCAATGAAGTTCTCGATTGCATATCCACTTACATTTAACTTCTGCTAAATTTTTTATCTCCACTTACTTTGTTTACAGCTTTTTGATGCGTTAAATTTTTTTTCTGAAATATCTTCTTTTTTATGCTTTTAACTTTAACTTTCAACTGCAGTGAGAATCAGTTTATTTATGTTACTAAAAATTAAATTTTTAATTAAAAAATTTTATAACTATCCAGTGTATTTTTGTATCATCGATCGTATAAGTCAGAATGAATGCGTGCTTATTTTATTTATAATTAAAGATATAACTTAGTCATAAATACGCATTGACTTAGTCATAAATATGTATTGACATAGTCATAAATACGCATTGACTTAGTCATAAATACGTATTGACTTTGTCATAAATACGTATTGACTTAGTCATAAATACGTCAGCTTTATTGATCTGAACTATATATAAGCATACTTTTTGTAACCCCAATCTCAGAATTTGTTAATACAAAGTCATACTCTAACCTAGAGACTTTTATCGGTTTTTATCAAGAATTTTTAATGAATGATCAAAATTCTTTATAGAAATAAAATAGGTACCAGAACCATAAGAAAAATTCACTTGCATCTCGAAAACCACCAACTTTAAATTAAGTTTGATTGAAATCTACCATTAAAAATATCCTATTTCTACTAATTTGAATATAAATTGGAAAAGTATGCTTGTAAATAAATCATACAGCAACCAGCATTATGTAAATTTGATAATCAGACATCTTGTCTAAATAGGAATAAAAAATTGTAGTTTCTCCATTTCTTCAAAAGTATTATCAGATTCACTGGTCAAATTGGACTCTCATAGATTGTATTTCAGCAGATTTTCCTACAGCTAGCCCACATTTTGGTTTTTCATTAATAATGAGGTTTATTTATTTATCTATTTGAGCGCCAGCTATCAGTATGCATATGTGTCCGAGTAAGAAATTTGGAGTTTCCAAAATTTGAGAAACGTCAGTACAACAAACTATCAATGGAAACGTAGTATTGAAAGGAAAGACTTTGTGGATTAAACATGGCGGCCTTAAACTATTACACTGTATAAAATACTTAATAACTTATAAGGGTTAACCATGTTCTCGTAATTCTTTCTTAATTAAATAGATAAAATAAAATTCACAAAATAAAATGCAAAATTATTAAAATTTCAGTTTTTCTTAATTTACTTGTTATTTTTCAGAAATTAAATATTTTAATATTTTTTCGAGTTAAAAAACGTTTTAATTTATTTATTTATGACAACAACAACTCTATTATGCGCTTTTGCCACATATTATAAAAAATCTGTTTGTTTTCATAGTACAATATTTCTTTGATGATAAATTTTTCTTTATTTTTCTCCTTAAGCGACAAATTGATCTAGGTTTAGCTATAATGTGCTTCCTATCAGTCAATTTATTATTGAATAAGATTTACTTTAGAATTTAATGAAAACAGCCATGATTTCTGCTTAGAAATCATGACAACGATATTTTTTAAAATATTTATATTAAAACTGTCAAAAACCTGTATGAATAGATGTATGAAAAGATAACTTGTAAAAATTAGGTGTGAAATAAATATTTTTGGAAACTGAATTAAATATGTTTATACAATGATCTTTTGAAGTGTTTGCAATATTTTAATGTTTAAAAATTCCTAAAGTGATAAAGATAGATTTAAAACAATAACATTTATAGTTAGATTGCTTCAAAAATTTGTATGAATCCCTTCGATGAACTCCCTCGTGTGCATTCTTAGCAGGGAACAGTTTGATTTTATATCAAATATGAATAAACATGTTGCCATTCAAATCGTTATGGTGGTGGAAATCCTTCAATCACCAATAATCAACAATTATTTTTCTTTAAACGAAGTTTTTTTTCAAGTTCCCAGAGAAATATTTCAACGTTTTTTACTGCCGATGATCTGAGTTGACAAGCAATTGATTCACATCTTTCACGCACACAATTCCTAATCATGTAAAATATTCATCAATAAGGCTTCAAATGAAGGAATCCTGATAAAATTGTGGCCATTCACCTCACTACGTGAGAGAGTAAAACATCGAATCAAATGGATCGTCGCATAGTGAAAGTAAATGCAAACATTGCATGCATTCACTGAAAGCAAAAGAGAAAAACAGTGCAATTAATATGTAGTCAATAAAAGGTTTCCAAGTAGGAAAACAGAATTGTTTACAAATATGAACACGTGAAAAAGATATTTAGAGATATAAACTAATCCAAATGAGAAAAAGAAATCATCTACGAAAACAATCAAATTATAAGAGAAAATATATAAATATGAATAAAGGACATAAGTTTCTGTTTATGTATTCATTATATTGTACAGAAAAAGAAAAAATATCCGATACTTTATAAATATTCTGTATATTAAATATAGAGTTAATCTTGATTGATTAGTTAAGAACAAAAATTCTTTAAAAAAAATACAATAGTTGACTTTAGATTTATAAATTGAGAAACACCTTCGTCTTCAAAACTTGTTAAAAATTCAATCCCATTATTATATTATAATGAGATGACATTATTACGTCTTCTACTTTCTAGATTTTTGATTATTTAAATTTGCATTCATTCAATTTACCTCATTTAATTTTGAATTTTACACTGTTTATACAATGTAACCAAAAAATGGTTAAGTGGTATTTAAGATATTTCATTTATAAAAATTCATGTTTTTACAGAAATAATCAAATTTACTGTGTGTTGAATTTGATAATTTCTGCAAAGCGACGCCATATGTTAAATCTGATGATATCCGAGGGTCCTAGAAATTGAGACACCTGCCCAACTTGTGTTCACCTGAAATGGTAATTCAAAGAGTTCCAAGCGATAAAATTTCGATGAATTGGCGGTCAATCCTCTCAATAGTAATATGACAAAAACAGTTTTGGTGCTTTATGCTCGTAGGCTTATAGTTCGCATTGAATAACATTGAATTATTTCACAAAATTCGTCAAAAATTTAGAACACCATTTTGGTAGAACTAATAATAAACTCGCTGAAAGGGGATTTCAGCTCGCTTTCAATCCTCTCAACATTTGAATGAATAAAACATAACATCAAAAATGGCATCAAATAAACGAATTAAAAATACATATACAATTGTATTCTAAAAGAAAAGAAGACATCATTTATAAACAAATGAAATTCAAAGACGATGAGGAAAAGATAATCTCCAAATAGAAAATAAATTATCTACAAGTACTAACATTCACAGAGAGTATTTAGAAAAGAAAAGCTATTCGAATGAAAAAAAATCATCTATAACATTTCACTCTGTAATGTTAGTAATTGTAGATAATTTATTTTTCATTTCGAGATTTTATCTTTCACTCATCGTCTTCAAATTTCATTAGCTTATAAATATTGTAAATTTTCTTTTAGAATGCAATTGTATTTATATTTCTAATTCCTTTATTTGATGCTATTTTCAATGTAATGTTTTATTCATTCAATATTTTTTTAGAAATTATTTAAAATGCTTCAGAATTTTGAATGATTTCTAAAAAAAAACCTTTTATGTACGTTTTATACAATTTTATAATTGATCAATAAACAATATTGCTAAAAAAAATATGAATGAGATACGGAATTGAGCATTAAAATTAATTCTAAGAAGCTGTGACTATATTCAGTTACATGCTCCGTATAGTATTATTTTCGATGAAATGAAATTTTTCTAAAACATATTTTCAATTATAATTATAATTTTTCAAAAGCAACTCAATTCTGTCTTTTTTTTCAATTATATAAGATCTATCTCTATTCCTGTTTTGAAAAGCTAATGTGAATGTTCCATAATAAACTGATTTCAAGTTATAATACTTATTCAGTGTATCTCATAATATCTTAATCAGCTCAACTTATTTTGTCTTTTGATCCAGAAGACTTATTGCGCACATTTTTATTTAACATAGCCTTTGAAGAGCCTCTTTAATCTCTCTCTCCGCTCTATAATAAAGTCAGCGGAAACATCGAATTTGGATTACATTCAACTCGAAAATCCACTGCTTAAAATAATCCTTTTATTCAAAGGGAAAAATCTTATCGAGTGTTACGTCTGGAATGCTGCGTAGTGTAAAAATGGATTTTCGAACTTTCTACATGAAATCTCCTTTGAAATATGGTTTTAATGAGATCAAAATCCTGGTGTTCTCTTTCGCTCTTTATAAGTTAATGTAATATTACCTTCAAGTGAAATTCCAAACAAAAGAAATGGGGCGTAGTGCATCTAAGACTTACCAGGAATTAAGTTCATTTTGAAACAAGTTTAAATTAATAAACTTATGATGCCTAATTGTGCCATATAAAACGAAACTCATTGATATCATCAGCATGTTAAGTTTATGTTGTTTAATATGAAAAATGTGTTACTTTTATTTTGAATATCATAAATATATAATTTAAACTCAACACATTTTATAATTTAAGTTTTAAACTCTTTGCTGATCACTGTTTACATACCAAAGCTAATTTGACCACCATTTATAACTTAAAGTGTATTCCGTGTCATTACAACCTTATGCATTGTAGGAATCGAATATACGAACTGTTGAATTAAAAATGAAACAATAATAATAATAATGAAATTTTTAACTCGCGTCTTCTGAAGATTTTCGTTCTGCAGGAAGTTTATTATAAAAAATATAAACAAACTGAAAACATTATTTTAAATATAATTGACATAAGGTGTAAGAAATCACAAATCTCTAACTGCTTCGAAATTTGAGCAAATATTCGATATATAAAAAATTTCATCGCAAAGCAGTTTCTTTTATTCTAAAATATGTAATTTCAATTTCCCTTTATTAGTTCTAAAAATTGTGTCAAGAAAAATAAAAAGCATTTATTGGTAATCAAACCGTGTTTTTTATGTTATTATAACAATGGGTTGAAAATTAGCTCTGTAGTACAGAAAGAGAACTGGTAGTAAGAATAATTCATTAGGAATCTGTTGAGTTAGCCTTCACATGAACAAAAGCTGATTTTAACTCGAATGGTAAAACATGGTAACAGGTAACATGAATGGTAAAATGCCAATCTGACATTCGAAACTTCATCTTTTAAAAATAGATGAAAAATATAGTTTATCAAATATAAAAACCAATTTCACTTTATACTCAAACGGCAATTAATTTAAAAACTTCAAAAATAACATTTATTATTATTAAAGGACATTTATTGCAATTAATAATTATTTTTAATTTACGTCATAAAAAGAGATCCTACCAATTTAAACACCACACTTATATAATGTTACAACTAATGTATTATATTATTAATGTCTTTAAATAAATCATGTTAACCAGTTCTGGAATAAGGAGCTAATTAGTGCAAAATGGATTAAAAGTTTTTTTTATTCAGCAACATATCATAAACTAAATTTTAACTTATGCATAGATTTTAAACAAACTGAATTTTTAATTAGACGTGGTAATATTAAAAGTTTTTCCGTTAAATTTAACAATTTAACAATCAGCGATATTTATAAGTAAGAGTCTGACAGTGAAAATCTAATACATTTCATAAACGATCTTTTCATGGATTTGCTTCTTGAGTACATTTCTCTAATGAATTTGCTTCTTGATTACATTACTCTAATGGATTTGCTTCTTGAATACATTTCTCTAAAATCTAATGGATTTGCTTCTTAATTACACTGCTAGACTTGAAATGATTTGCTTCTTGATTACATTGTTAGAATCTAATAGATTTGCTTCTTGATTACATTGCTAGAATCTAAAAGATTTACTTGATTTTTAAGCTATTTAGATAAAATTGTAGTTCTTGTAATGCATTAAAGTGAATATTCATACCATTATCTGCTATTTTTGCATACATAGTTAAGTTAAAAGAATCATTTCTCTGTCTTATAAAGTTTAAACCACAAATAATTCAAACTATTGTTTATATATATATATATATATATATATATATATATATATATATATATATATATATTTGCTATAATGTATACTATCTTTAAAATTACTTATTTATCTTTAAAATCTTTGTTTTTATTGATTTTGCGTAGCTTTTAAACTTGTGTTGTACTTGGTGCTGCATATTAAGGTATATGTTGTTATTTTTCTTTCTTTTTTAAATTAAAAATTAAAAAACATGCATTTCAAATATTATTACACATAAAATACCCAAATTCCTTTGAAATACTTATCAACTATTACCTTCAGACTTATAAAGATATTTATTTACAAAAAAAAAAATAAATAAATAAGGTTATATTACCTCATTCTATTCTTGAAATCCCAAACAAAAATAAAAGAATGCTAAGAAAAAAACCCATTTATTTCAACTTGTCACTTTTAATAAACTTCCAAATGGATTCAACGTGCTTCGAAGCAGCATCTAAAATTTTGAACAGAACTTTTACTTTAAAGGCATATACAGCATTGCAAAAACGTTGGCAAAGATCCAAAATAATGTTTTCTTCAATATGTTTCTTATACACTTTTTTAAAGCATCACACGAAATTTCGTTTTCCTAATTATCAAAAATTATCCATTATATTATTTCAAACATTGAATGTTATTTAATGTACAAAAAATGTAATTTAATTTTAGATAAAACAATACAACTTTATTTTCTTATAATTGCGAATTATCTAGGAACAAATATATATTATAATTAGTTATTATTTAATCAAGGCATTACTTGTAACAGAGCATATCATTATAATTTGTTTTATAATTATTGCATTTTTATTCGACCTAAAAGTTAAAATGGAAGAAATTATTATAGTTTTAATAATGATGTTACAGTATTTTGATATTTTTCGATAAATATTTTGATAATTAAATGATTTCATTTCTAATGTATCAAATCGACAATAATGCATTTTTTTAAAAAATTTCAGATTTTCATTTTAAAAAAGCCTTTATTTGCGTACTATATTTTATGAGGGCCCCTTATATTTATTAATAAAAAATAAATCATGATTATTCACCATAATTATCAAAATATTAGTAAAAAACAGTGTTAATGATTCATTTTAATTTTTTCACGTTAAAAAAATAACAAATCACTTAAAAGTTACCATTGTTTTGACATTTTAAAATCAACAATCATCAAATCTAATTTAAAAATTCATAAAATTTAAGTCTAATTTTTCTTCATTCAGTCTCTACTCATATACCTTTATTATAATAAGTTTTAATTAAAAATGCTAAATACTACAATATTGACATAAAAATGATTCTTTAATTTATATATTTTATTATAATTAAGGTATAATTTATGATGAATGAAAAATCTAAAAGTAAGTAAGTGAGTGAAGTAAGTAACTAAGTAAGTGAGTCAGTGTGTGTGTGCGTGTGCGTGTGTGCGTGTGTGTGTGTGCGTGTGCGTGTGTGTGTGTGTGTGTGTGTGTGTGAGTGTGTGTGTGTGTGTGTGTGTGTGTGTGTGTGTGTGTGTGTGTGTGTGTGTGTGTGTGTGTGTGTGTGTAATTGCTATCTATCCTTTTATCGGATAAAATTTGTGTTTTATATTATTTTATCGAGTTAGTTAAAAAAAATTTAATTTCTTATTTTGAGTGCTTTGTTGGTCTTTTCCGCAAATTTTTAAAATGGAAACTAGAAATTAAATATTTATAACTGGCAACTACTCAATATTAAGATCATTGATTTCTCGTTCTGTCAAAGGATCACTTAGTTTTCTAAGTGGAAAGTCATAGATTAATTACTAGACACTATTGAACATTGAGAAGTGAATGCTGGACGCCTACTTTGAAAATCGTTGAATTTTCTTACATTTGTTGTACTAGGTGCAATGACTCTTATATATTTTTTTATTTTATTAAAAATAAATACAGCCGAACTGATAAAATTTTTAAGATCGCTAAGAAGACCGTTAAAAGCATTTTTGCCTTCTTAAGATATTTTCTTCTGTGATAGTTATATTTTCTTCAGTGTAAAATAAATAAAAAATATAAATTCTATATACAATCTCAAAGTAAACGTTCCGTAATTAGTCGAACATTTCTTACGATTGTTTTTTATGGTTCGTTTAATTAACAAAGCTTTAAATTTAACTAAGAATTTTAACTTTGCAAGAAACCAAATGTTATAATTAGTTTCATGCGTGTTTATCGCAATTCTATAAAAGTGAAGTCTATAGACTGGTTGTGGTCAATAATGATGAACATCTTCACTTTCTAGAAAAACCATTGAGAAAATTAACTTTATCTAGCTGAAGTAGCAGCCAAAGGGTTAGCACTCTTGCCTTTAGCTTAAAACTTCCAGAGTTCAACTCCTATTTTGGGCTTCATTGTCTGTTGTGGTTCAGAGTACACATTAAACCGTGGGTCCTAATCTAACTAGCTATCATGTGTTAAAAATGACCTTTGAGTGACAAACAATCCAAACAAAGCCCTAATCTTTCTAACTACGTGTTGCTGTTCTATAAAATGAATCAAAAGCGAAATGCATTTCTGACTAGGTAAACATATAAGACTCCTGTATCTCATCCTTATATTTCACACGTCAGCACGCTTCTTTCAAAGACATACAACTGTCTATTATGAGAATTATTAAAACCATAAAATGACTGGTTTGATAATAGTATTTTTTAAGATATTAATGACTCAGCGGCGGTTCCCGATTCTCTGAAAGTATGTTGCCAATCAGTGCTCAGATTTTATCAGAGCTCCATAAAATAAAGAATGAAGGTCGTCCATCGATTCTTGTTCCAATTTTTATGATCTGCACAATATTAAATAGAGGCATTTATTCAATTTATATGTTTAAAAAAATTCAATTTGACGCAATCAATAAATATTCTTGTAAATAACTTTCTTTCTATATCTCTGTGTTATGAAGCTTTCTGGAAACAGTGACCTTTAACACTCATTTCCTATTGTCACATCAAATCACAGAAAAACTTAAAAACTGTAGCGCTTTTTTATTGTAATTTAAAAATAGAAACACTGGTGAAATCGTATATATTTGTGTTCAATACCAATATGAAAGAGGAGTGAAATATTTTTTCATTATTTCAACTAAAACATTCTTATAATAAAATTGTAAGTTTTAATGTTCTAAGAAAAAGGTGCAAATGCCTTTTGCGATGTTTAAAATTAGGTTAAGTGCAACAAAACAGACATATTGGCACTATACGTACAGAATGAATCACAAACTCATACCTATTTAAGAAGTTATAAATTGATACTATTGCCCTTTTCAGGGATATGATCAGAATTCTTTTAGATTATCTTTTACAAATCCAAAAACTTTAAAAACAACCGTTAGATGGTATTTTCATGCCGTGATAAAAGGGTTTACGCATAATAGTTCTATAAAACAATAAGCTAGAAAAATAGATATATTATTTGATTTTGGTAATGTACTATCGTTACAAGATCGAGCGTTAGAGCCTGTGGTCTGCAACGATGATAAATCCCCAATTATTGCATTGTGAAAGTTGTGCACACGAAGAAAGGAATAAAAACAAGTACAACCCCCGTTTTCCATTGAATGTGATGTTTAATTTATTACCTCTTGTTTAATGAAAATTAATAATTTGGAGAAATTGCCATTAAATTGCACACCCTTCAGCAGCACAGGATACATGGTATACAAAGTAGCACTGAATGTATGAGATATTTACAAAGAGTAAGAATATTTATGAAGATGGAAGAATAAAGGAGAACGTAATTCATATTTGCTGAATTTCCTATGTGAATAGTACAAGTTCATTTTTCACAGCATGGTTAATATCCGAAATAGACTTATCTGTTGGGTAACACAAAAGCCTTAAGAATACATTCATTTCGTGTAAATATTTGCTGTGGTTTCATGGTAACTTTTTATTCTGTAGAGTATTTTAAAAAAAATTATTTTTTATATTGGTAGACCTCCTCCCTTAACAGTAGAACGGTACTTTACATTGTTGCAAAACACTATTGTGCATAATTTTCAGCAAAGATTTGTATTAACTGCCATCCCCTTCAAGAAAGGTGGTACTACGCTTATCTTTTAGGAAGGCATGTCTTATTAAAATGTTCTCTTCAAACTTTTCGATCATTGTACGTCTCATGAACATGTTCTTTGAAACTTTCACCAAAAACCGAAGAGTAAATCAATTATATAAGTTTACATGTTGTAGTGTATTTTATAGGAATGTTCATTGAAGCAGCCGGAATGTAATAAATATTTTATTCAAAAATGGAACGACACATTTATACACACATACAAGTATTGACATTATCGAATTGTTCTGTTTGTAAACATTCTTATAGTCTTAAACTAAGAGTGTTCTGCTTACTTTCGTTTTTTAAAAATACTACATTCTCCCACACTTAAATTACGTAGTCCGATAGATAACATGATGGTTGTCGTATTCTTGCTGATCTTCGAATAAGAGGACTTCGCTGAGCCCCGGAACCATTGGAAACACCAGATACTGGCTTACCATAATTCTTCGCAATTCGAACTTCTGATGGCATGGGGTCGAAATGATTTCCAGAAGAGATTGATTTCCTTGGATCAATGACATCAGGTTTTGGGAAAAACGTAACTCTTGGAATTTTAGGAACTTCACTTTTTCTCAATTGATTTATGTGTCTTTTTATAGTTTTCCCGTCATCGAGTTTTATTAAATTGTGTAATTTATCAGTTCGTTGTTTAACGATGCCAAATTTCCATGATAGCTTGTTGTTGGCATACGTACGTGATTGTACACGATCTCCCACACTTAAAATTCTATGATTTGGAATAATGGGTGAAGTATACGTGTACTTGAATCCCTTGCTTGGTGAACGTAATAAATCTAATTTAATTCGGATTTGACGTCCAAGATACAATTTTGAAAGAGTTTTTCCGGATTGTAATGGAGTTGCTCGATAAAGAAATAAAATTTCTCTTACCTTCTCGGGTATTGAGTTCTTTTCATGGTACATTGACTTTAATTTCTGTTTAAGGATTGTTACATTACGTTCAGCTAACTCGTTAATTGCAGGATGACATGGAACTATTGTCTGATGAATAATTCCATTTTCCTTGCACAATTCTGTAAATTCAGTACATGTAAATATAGATGCGTTGTCAGATACAAGGACATGAGGCAATCATGCACACTGAAAATATCCTTTAATAGTCTTATTGTTGAAATAGCTGATGGAGAGCGTTGTTGAATTTTAAATTTAGGCCATTTTGATCTTGCATCCATTGCTATCAAAAAATGATATCCTTTAAAAGGTCCAGCGTAGTCAATATGCATTCGCTCAAAATTTGGTGATGGCTCTTCCCAATGATGATTTGATATTTTTTCAGGATTATCTATTACTTCTGCACAACTTCTATATTCTCGAACTAATTGCTCTATATCCCGATCGATGTTTTTCCAATAACAATATCTTCGGGCTAGATTCTTCATTTTGACTACTCCTAAATGTGTGTGATGAAGTTCTTTTAATATCCCTATTCGAAGTTTTTCAGGAATGTACACTCGATGTCGTTTAAAAATGACTCTATCTTGTAATGAATATTCATACGCATATTTGTTACCTGATAAAAGTTCTTGTTTTAAAACTGACATTTCTGGATCCTCCTTTTTCTCTTTAGAAATTGTCTCAAATGTAATGGAAGAAGTTGTAATTTGGTTAATAATCTGGCAGTGAATAATATCATCATATTGTAATATATTTGGATCTTTAAGTTTTAGTGATGCTCTTGAGAATGTGCACCTTGTAGTTGAGGGTTTACAGCTACTTTATAGTCAACACATAATCGGACACTACCATCAAGATTGGGTATAACAACAAGAGGCAAACCCCAGTCGCTACAACCTACTTTTGTAATTATCTGATCCTGCTCAAGTATTTTAAGTTCTTTGTCAACTTTCTCGCGTATGGCAAAAGGTACTTCCCTAGCTTTTAAAAATACAGGTTTCGGATTGTCTCGAAGTTTTATTGAGCACGTAAAATTAGGTATTTTTTCCACTTTTTGTTCAAACACAGTAGGAAATTGTTTTATGTCATCAATAATATTAGAAATATTGACAGTATTTATTTGCATTTCTTCAGATTGATTACACTTATCGATATCAGATAAATTTATTTATATATGTCTAATCCATGTTCTTCCTAATACTGGTGTAAAAATATCTGGAACTATACACAAAGTTTCTGTATACTTGAGGTTTTTATATTTGACTAAAACTTTGACAAAACCTAATGGTTCGAAATTTCCGTGAGTGTAAGATCGAAACTTCACGTCTGTAGGTTGTAAAACTTTTGTTAAATTCAGTAAATCGAAAGAGCTTGTTTAGGCAAAAGTGAAAATCATGCGCCAGAATCAACTTCAAATTTTTGTATTTTCCCATCTATCTGCATATTAACCCAGAATTTTTCAGAGTCAGTTGTAAATTTAAAAATATCAACAACTTTAGTCCTATTAGAAAAAATATTGATGGCATCAATATCTGTAACATATAAATTTTTTTCAACAGATTGAATTTCACTAGCCTTTTTATTTTTCAGCCGTGTTGATAAACAGGCTTTTTGAACATGTCCCTTTCTCTTACAAAGCTTACAGTATAATTTTGTTAGGTCAGCACGACATTCTCGCGAAATGTGATTTGAACGTCCTCATTGTAAGCATGTATTGTAAATACCAAGTTCATGAAAATTTAATGTTGAGGAAAATCTATGTCTAGAATTTGACCTGTTTCGTTTTTGAGAAAAATCTCGCTTTGTAACATTTGAGTGATTTGTTTTAAAAGTACTTCGAGTTCTTAAAATTTTATTAACTTCGTCTGATTTTCCTCTAAAATTGTGTTTCGATAATTCACGGTTGTTTATTTTCGAAGCTTCTAAAGCTAAAGCTTGTTCAACGGCTACTTCAAATGTTAGATCTGAAACCATTAAAAGTCTCTCTCGAATAAAGTCATCTTTTAATACTGTAATAAACTGTGCTCTGAAAAATAAATTAGCAACAGATTTTTCACATTCACAATTAAAACCACAAGTAGAAGTAAATCTTCGAAGTGCGACAACATAATCAGAAACACTTTCGTTTTCGTTTTGAAAACGAGATAGAAATCTATGTTGTTTGATAATAACATTAGATTTATGACATAAGTTCTTTTCAAGAACAGAAATTAATTCCTCATACGATAAATCATTCGGAATTTTAGGTGCAATTAAAGAACACAAGAGATTATAATGTTCAGATCCGATGCAGTTTAGTACTATTTTAACACACACATCTTTATCTTCGAAAGCATTTTTGATTTGTAAATAATTTTGAAATCTTTGTTTATATTGCAAAAATGTTTCTGATGAAGAATTAAAACATTCGACATTTGATAAAAATGTTATCGTACCTTTTTCTTGATGATCTGGAATGTCCTTACTTCGTTCTTTTTTCAAAATAAGATCGGCAAATCGATCATTACTTGTTGTAATTACATTTAATAAAGTTGAAAATTGTTCTGCATCCATGATATTTTTTTGTTTATCCTCGTCGCCAATTTATTGAAGTGTATTTTATAGGAATGTTCATTGGAGCAGCCGTAATGTAATAATTATTTTATTCAAAAATGGGACAACACAATTATACACACATACAAGTATTGACATTATCGAATTTTTCTGGTTGTAAACTTTCTTATAGTCTCGAACTAAGAGTGTTCTGCTTACTTTCGTTTTTAAGAATAGTACACATGTTTTTGATGCTCACCAGACTTGCATCTGGCACAATTTTGATTGTGAAATGTCTTAACTCTTGTGATCTTGGGTTTTCCTACCAATTTGCTGGAACTAAAACATGCTAACAACAACGATGCTGGCATATTGTACTCAACTATAATAGGCATGTAATTATGCCTATTATTTCCTTTATATTTTGTGCTAATGATCATGTTTTTTATCTTTCGCTCTAAAATAAACTGCTTTGTTATATTATTGTGCCCTGCTTTATTCACTGTTTTTGTTTGCTTGATTTACAAATATTATCTTAGTTTGGCATCTAAGGACCATTTATCAGTCATTTTTTTTATCATTTTTACAGCAAAGAAAAGTCTAAGATCTTCTGATCACAATTCTGCAAAATTCATTGAGAGTTATTTATTTCACAATGATTAGTTATTTTATCAAAACACATGCCTTTTTCCTTCCAAAAACCTTTTTTGGCTGACTGATCACTGTCCTCTCTGTTGTTTGCATAAAATCTAGTTTTAGCACGACCAAAGTGAGCTCCAGCTTGAATCAGCCATAAAGTGCTGATGCACCAACTAACTTCAGTTCACTTCGTAAGGAATCATTTGAGTATTACAACGGATAATAATGATACACCGATATTGAATTTCTGGACCAAAATGTTCTCTAAAGTTTGCATGTTTTGGTTTAATCTTTTGGGGTTATACGAAAAAAAAAGATGTAGAATGCTACTATTAATATCTCTAGATCTGATAGATTGATAGACTGATTTTTTTTTTAAAGTTATGTGTGAAGTTGACGGTTTTCATATGCAACTACATGTGTGTTGTATTGCTGTTGATAATGACATTTTTGAGCAGATATTATAAATATTTTGATAAATCAATTGTTACTTTATTTTACATGTCTTTTTATGTATCTGTTATTAATAAAATTTATGCGTAAGCAAAATTTACATCTGTATTTTCGCACTCACATTGTGATCTGTTTTCTTAGGTCTATATATATATGTATATATATATATATAGAGAGAGAGAGAGAGAGAGATTAGATTAGATTTAAAATAGGGTGGTTCCAAAAGAACCTAGCACCACGACCATAGGTCTATTGTACTATACCCCTCAGAAAGCCTTATTTGAAGAGACCAGTAGCTGAAGTAAAATTCAGCAGATATTTTACAGGAATTTTCTGCAGCATCCAAGGTTCAATCAAGTGCTGACCCAGATATTCAAATCTATGTGCAGCAAAGGTTTCACATACACATAAGATGTGTATTGAAGTTTCCTCCATATAATAACAACCTCTACAAGTGGGATCATCTGAAATTTTCATTATGGTGAGATGTCTTTTAAGGTGGTAGTGTCCTGTAAGTAGTCCCACTGCTTTCCTTAGACTGCTTCTATTGACCTTTAATAATTCTTTTTTCCTTTTACTAGGGCACGTGCTATTTAATAGCCTTGCTTGACTTTGATTATTGTATTTGTACCAATTCATAAACTGTTGTTTTCTGAAGAAATCAAAGACATTCTTTCTGATCAATTCTTTAGAAATACCTAGCACTTGTTCAGGACCAAAAATGTCGGGTTTTGATCCAGTCCTTGCTAGTCATCAGCTAATTCATTGCCAGGAACACCAGAGTGTCCAGGCACCCACATTCAAGTGATGGGGTTATTATTAGCTAATTTACACAGAGTGAGATAACATTCCCAGACAAGAACAGAAGTTACAGTAGACTTCTGTAGAGCTAGCAATGCAGCTTAACTGTCAGAAGAGATAATTATTCTTTTACAAGAATAGTTTCTGCCCAAGCATATTCTACTGCACATAAGAACGGCAAAGACTTTTGCTTGGAATACAGTTGTATATTTGCGCAAAGGGAATGATAGCTTTGTGCCATCAGCAGGACAACAAATATCAGCCCCAGTGTTGAAATTCATTTTTGAGCCATCAATATACCAGTAAATACAGCTTTCACTGATGGAAACATTATTCCAGTCTTCTCTCAAGGGAAATTTGATTGTATAAGGCTTATCAAAAGCATATTTAACAATCGTGTAATCAGTAGGCATACCTATAAAAGGATCACTAGTTACGTCAGCATTGAGGTTTCTCCAGGATAAAAAACCTAGAGTAGTCCTTCCACTGACCTATGTTTTAAGACTCTTCATGCTTAGTACTGCTTCTGCTTCAATACGTATACAAAGGAAATGCATACCAAGCAAAACCTCCAGTAAAGATGTGGGAGTAGTTTTAATAGACCCATAGATAGCTACACAAAGTATTCTTTGAAGTTTTGTTCATTCTTCTTTAGCAGTTTCAATTTTGATTTTAGGCCACCAGACCATTGAGCCATAAGTATTGATGAATCAAATTCCATAGTGTGAATCGAATGAAATAAATTTGGGGCTTAGGCCCCAAGTTTTTCCAAATGTATTTCTGGATGACAAGGAAGCTTTATTTTGCTTTTAATACAAAAGTTGAAGCGCTTGTTTCAACTTAAGTTCATGTGAAAAAATATTCTTGAAAATTGAAGCAAGTTAATTCTTGACAAAAAATTATCTTTTATAGATTAAGTTTCTTTTTCTTTGTGAAGGCAATCATAGTAGTTTTTTTAAGGATTCACTAAAGACCTTCTTTCTTACACCTAGTCTCAACTTGTTTGAAAGTGTTCGACATGATGCTAGATTATTTCGCTAAACTTACCTCTGATGATAATAACAAAATCATCTGCATACCCAAATGGTTGTTATTTCTGTTTTTTTTTAACACCTCTAAAATGGAATCTACGACACGAAACCACTTGATGGGTGAAAGAACTCCTCCCTGTAAACAACCAGCTTTGGCTTGGATCATCAGATTTTCTCCTAAAAATAAAGCACTGACAAATCTATTTTGAGCAAGTTTTTATTTTTTTTATTTATATTTTTTATTAAGAACAGATTATGCCATTAATTCACTTTCTAACAAGAAATTGTAGAATGGTTTCAATAGATACCTTATCAAAGGCACCTTCAATATCTAAGAAAACAACTAAAGCAAATTCCTTAGCCTTAAAGTTCTTCTCGAAAATTAAGGGTAGATTGTCAATCACACTATCAGTTGATCTACCAGGTTGATATGCATATTGAGAGTCAGAAACTGGTTTTTCCACTAAATGGACTTCTCTAATATATCTGTCTATCAGCTTTTCAATTGCCTTTAAAAGAAAAGATGTTCATCTGATAGGTTTAAAAGATATAGCTTCATAGTAATAATCTTTCCCTATTTTAGGAATAAAAATTACTTTTGTATGCCTCCAAGCAATAGGTATATGCCCAAAGGCTATACTTGCCCTAAAATTTCTACAGAGAATGGAGCAATGCACTGGACTCCATCAATAAGCAGAGCCGGTACAATTCCACCACTTCCTGGTGATTTAAAAAGTTTAAAGGACATTATTGCCCATTTTGTTCGATCATAAGTTATGATGTTTTTTGGCAACATCCCATTTACTTTTACCACAATTTGATGTAGAGAGTGTAAAATTAGGAATTCAATTTGTTTCTTTGGAACCTGGAAAGTGAACTCTGAACAGTTCAGCCAGTGTATCTCTCCCAGATTCTGAAAACTTACCATTTGGCATTTTAAGAGTGTTTAGACAGCAGTTCCTGTTTTTAGACATTATTTTGACGAGTCTTGCAGTAGCAGACACAGTTTTAATGTCAGTGCAGTAATTTTGCCAAGAGTTCTTTTTAGAATTCCTGATAGCTTTATTATAAGTGGTAAGTGCCAGTTTATATTTCTGCCACTCACCATTCTTTTTGGCTGTATTAAAGAGTTTTCTACATTGTCTTCGCAATTTACTTAACTCTCTCTCTCTCTCTCTCTCTGTATAAAATATCAATCAATCGATTGATTTTGGATTTACTATACACACAAACCATAAAATAGATGGGAAAACATGTGTCTGCATTATTTTGGCAAATAGCACAAGCTATGTTAAAAGCTTCATGGTTTTGTGTGATAATATTTACAATTGCAATTCCAAATTGTAAGATGTATCTTTCAGTTTGGCCTGATACTGAAAGATGAATAAATTTTAGTTACTATCGTACACACTGATTGTGACAATACATTGTACGAACGCTATTTGCAAAAGTGTATCAAAAAATATTAGCACTTATATTGTTTAATTATTGTATAATATGCACATTTGTAGCAGTAATTTTGGTTGCCTATTTCTTTCTAATAAAAGTTTTTTTTTTAATTATTTTGATAAAAATATTGTAATAATTTTTAAATTATTAGATGAAAGATCATAATTTATTTCAAAATGATATTTATGATTAATATTAAAGATAAGCAAAACATTTATATTCTAAATTATTTTGCACAATATAACAGCACACACTGTACAGAAACCAATATTTCTTAATTACTTTTCTATTTACATAATATTAATTAATTAAATTTGATTAAAGTTTTTACACAAGAGACATCGTTTGATCGAGACGTAAAGACTTAAGTGAATTCTGAACTGCTGTAATCACTTATGTTCGAAGTGAGGAATGAACTCATGAACCGCAGAGCAGATGAACAGAGCTCTTACCATTTATTCGCCAGATTTAAGTTTCCAGTAAAAATGAGGAATGGAAAAGGATATCTTCCAAGTATTACTTTTGAATCTGATTGTGTCTTGAACTATTGCTAATTAAATTCTATATTACATCCCTGAAATTTATATATATATATATATATATTATATATATTATATATATATATATTATATATATATATATATATATATATATATATATATATATATATATATATATAATTAATATTTTGATAATTTTGTACTTGTAGTATAAGTTATATCAGTACAGTATAGTTTAATATGATACAAAACGCAATTATTTCTAACAACTATTAAATCTAAATCTAAGCAACTAATTGTGTAAGGAATAATTTTAAAGATCTATTGTTTTACAGATACAGCATAATCGAGTAGAAGTTTCCATTTCTCTTGCTTCTTTTACAATTTTTTGACGCCAAGATAGGTGCCAAGATGTGACTAACAAAATAGCCTCTACACAGCAGCTGTACAAAGAAAGGGTTACCAGGATTACCAAAACTAATAGCTTATGGCCAAAATTTATCACCAAACCAAGTAGTACCAGATTCTACACCGAACGGCATAACCGTTACAGACCAAATACATAACAGATTGCTACTCTTTCTATTACACATTTATTACACAAAAATATCAAATTTTCTTTGGGTTCATGTCACAAGTTACATTTGGTAAACAATTTTTGGACGTTTAATTTTCCATACATGGTCTTTCTCAAAAGTTAAATGTTATAACTCCAACTCTTTTATTTCCTTTTTCTTAAGTAATTCAAATAAATATGATAAGTATTAGTTTTAATCTTAAGTTTTTCTTTATTAGATTTAAGAAATTTTGAAAGTAAGGAATAATTTAGAATATTTTGCTATTATAATAACTAGAAGATATACTGAGAAAAATTGAAAATAATTTTTAAAACTATTGGTATTTAAATAATAATTTAATTCACAATATGCTCTCAAAATAGCTGAAAAGTTTCTAAATTATTAATAAAAGTTTTTTTTTTAATAAATTTTGAAATAAATTTTGTAATAATTTTTTTAAAGTATAATAATTAGATGAAAGATCAGAATTTATTTCAAAATGATATTGATGATTACTATATTAAAGATAAGCAAAACATTTATATTCTAAATTATTTCGCACAATATAACAGCACATTGTACAGAAACCAATATTTCTTAATTACTTTTCTATTTACATAATATTTATTAATTAAATTTGATTAAAGTTTTGCTGTGTACCAATACATGACTCACAATTCTTTCTTTTTTTAAGATTATTCTCTTTTTTCTGAATTTAAATATTTCCTTTTCGATATGTACGGTACTCAAAGTACTTATTACATGGAAATTAAAAATTGAATTAAAGGCTCATACAGTTTCCAATTTCAAGCTAATACAAAAAGATAATTTCTTAGAGCTAATTTAAATTTTTTTACATAAATAAAAGTCTTAAAAGAATCATACAAAATACTCATAACAGCATAAATATTTTTCTTCATTACTTAATTTAATACATAATTGTAAGAAAACGCAAATTAAATACAGAAAAATATAAGTTAAATACAGAGAAAATAGGATTTACTAAATACAAGATATAAAAATAATTTTCTGAATATTATTCTATTCAGGAACTTAGAGATATTATTCTTATAAATCGTATTTTATAAATCATATTTTCTGCAACTAGAAAAATGAAAATTTTCAATATTTATACTACAGTAAAATATACAATGTTGATATGAAAAATTTTTCAGATTTTAACAGGAATATTACAAAAAAAAATTACGCTTCGTTATTTTAATTCAAATAGATAATAAAAATCTTCGAAAGATGGCGTTATAATCATACAGATTTCTGCCATAAGGGACCTGAAAACAGATGTAAAAACAATGCGAGTACACGCGAACCGTGTCGTATGTTGACGCCGAAAGTCGCGTAACCATAGTAACAAGGTGTACCACAAATGAGGGGAGGGGTGTACCATTTCCGTTTTCCGGGGAATGCTGCAGACGACACTTGTTGATCTAAGAGACGATTTGTCTTTCTAACTCCCCTTGTCCCCCTCCTCCGTGATGCGCGGAAAAGGGTGCCACGATATAATTTCTGCGCACCTAGGGAAAGTGGATTACTAGAACATATGCTCGGCACGATCAGAGCTTTTGTTTTTATCTAATAGAAGAGAAAGAGAGAGCTCTTGCGCCAGGAGCAAGGGCAGCACCCCAGAGCAAACAATCCAAATGCAAATAAGGGAGATGACTGCTGGGTTAATTATGAATTACAGCGTGAAAGGCTGGACCCGGATGTTATTGCACGGATCCAATTTGCGAGCGCTGGTCCAAATAGCTGGAATTTTACGCCAAAAATACTGCGCTTAATTATTGAGCTAAAAGGATGCATATCTTAAATCGTATTGATTAATTTTTCCTCTATTAAAGCACCTTTTCCACAATTAAAAATATTAATTTGTAAACATGTAATTTCTTAGAAATACTTAATACCTTATTGCTATTTAAGACAATTGTATGGCATTTCCTTTAATTGATATTTTTTGGGGGGTGAGGGTGTTAATGGTAGAAAAATTTCATCAGCCATTGAGTAATTGTAAAAAAATATCTAAAAGAAGTCAAAATGCTTTGTTTTAATCATAATGCTTTTTAAGAAATTCTTCATAAGTTTCTGATATGCGATTTGCATTCCACAATTTAACATTTTTACTTTACTAAAATTTTATGATTAGTCGTTTAGTGTTTGCAACTTTGAATACTTGATTATTTGTATTTTTGAGGAGGGGGGAATATTTATCATGGCATAATTCTGAGAATGAATATCTATCGTTTTCAATTCTTCAGTATGATAGATTATTTTATTCTATTAATATTTTTTCTTATTTTGCATTTCTTCTTTAATTTAGTTTGAAGGTAAAAATGCTGTTAGAAAATAGTGTTATAATTTTTCTTCAAAATAAAATCTGGACTATAGAAATTGGAAATTCTGTCCCAAAAGCTTTTTATTATACTTTGCAGATTTGAAAATTTCACTGTCTGTTAAGTTTGCTGCTGGGATTCTCTTAAGAAATTTTATCTTTTTCAACGCATGAATTCACTCCTCTTGCTTAGAAATTTTGATTAAAAGCAAATTGCAAAATGTGTTCAAATGCCTTGTTGTGTTTCATTCAACAATTAAACTTTGCTTACTAAGCAAAGTAAAATAAACCTACTCTTATTGAAAATTTATTTCAGCTTAATGTGAAAATAGTTTTCCTAGCAGATAATGCGAACATTTTATAACAGAAAAAAACTATGCCTTAATTTACATCAAAAAATTTACCATGTGTTTTTTAAAATAATGTAGAATAGTTATCATACTATCATAGGTTTATTTTCAATTTGTCAAGAGCACAAACAAAAGCCAAACAGTGATAATGTCTTCAAATGTTTGGATGACAAAAATATAATAGAAAATTTCTCCACTTACTGATAAAATATATGATAAATGAAGAAACAATAAAAAAATGACTGTTTGTTGTATATATTCAGAAATTTAAACGACAAATCATAAAGCAGTCTGTGAGTATCCATAATCATGGCAGATCTGATTAAATTTAAAATTTTCTCCTCAGCATTAATAAATTGATTTTGAATAAAAATGTTTTTTAATTGATTGTACAGAAAAATTTGAAAATCCGAAGTAAACTATACATGAATACACACACACACTTTATATTCTTTTCTTTTCATATTTTTGCCACACATTTTAACACTCAAAGAATCAAAGATAGCAAATATTTTGGAGGATTGTTATCAATATTTACACGTACAAAGATGTCAAATTATTTTCATATTTAGTATCTACAAACAAGAACATGTCAAGAATTTTAAGGCACTGTATTTAACATTCTTATAAAAATGTTCCAAACTATTTTGAGGCACTTTGTTTAATATTCCCCTGCGAAATATTTCGTAGCATTATATTCTCTTACAAAAATTACCAAAATTATTTTGCAGCAGAGTGAAAATAATGGTTTGTCACGGGGCATGTATTTGGTTTAATTTTTAGATATATCAAACATGCTAACAGTTAAAAAGAATAAAAATAAAAGAAAAAAATAATATGTATTTGGTTTAATTTTTAGATATATCAAACATGTAACAACATAATTTTTAGATATAACAAACATGCTTAAAAAGAATAAAAATAAAAGAAAAAAATTCGGTACAGTATTCATATTTTCAAATATAATTAAGTGGTTTAATTAACTATTTCTTTTAATATTGGGAATACTTTGATTAATTATTGTATATGAGAAAATGTCAGAAACAGACAAATCTAGGCTTTGGCCATCTATAAAAATTAATTTTTTATTCTCTGCATACACACATACATGAAATTTGTAGAGAAAACAGCAACACCATATGAAAATATAAATTCATATCAACATTATGTTCTTTGGATAAGTTAAATTACAGGCTATACTTCATTTCGAAATTTCACTTCGAGCCTTTGTAATTAACTTAAAAAATACGCAATGATTATATTTAAGCCACTGTAAGATTGCTTTTCTGCGATGCACATCATTCATGCATTTCATTCCCTACAAGAAATAAACACATGACAAATGGTGGGTATGAAAATTTTTTAAAATTATACGCTGAAGCTGAAAGGAAAATTTGAATGGCGATGCTTGCCCCTAGTTTCAATGTCCTCATAGTGTAATTATATTTCTTTTAAAAATAAAGATATTGAATACTATTTTCGATATGTGAGAAAGTTTTATTTTCGCCAAAATCAATCAACGTGTTTACAATTTTTCCAATGGGTCACCGACAAGAAAACCGTAGAAACTCGAAAGAAAAAATCCCGATTTCGATATTGAATAAATTTACTATTAAATGGAATACAATTTAAGAGTTCATAAACTATCTTCTATTTATTTTTAACTGATCTACATATAAGACCTGATTTCGTGGTAAAAAATATATAAAAAATAAATAAATAAATAAAAACTCAATTTAAGCAAAAGTAAATAAAAAGTAACATTATAAAAATAAAGTAACATTACAAAAAAGTTAAATATTCTTATTTTCTCAAATCAGAATTTTTCTTCCAAAATTAGATTTACATTATCCTCTGAAGGTAAATAGCCTGAAAATTGGTGTACATAAACTGCAAGTTTATTATATTGTAATATACATATCTGAAATAAGGATTAAATTTTTATAAATCAAATTGTACAAATTCAAGCAAAGTTGTAAGTAGAACTTTTAAATCTTTCATAAAAGTAATAGTGAATTTATCATTCCATTTTTAGTGTGTTTCTTGTTACAGATTAAACAACTAATAAATAAAATGCAGGAAAAGAGCTTCTACAATCGATATTGTGAAATTTTCCATGTGCTGGTATCTCCAATCTTAGTACATTCTTAAATCATTTTAGAATATATTTTCTTAATCACTTCCATTTTTCCCCAACACAAAATTTAAGAAGTTTTCAAAATAATTTTTATATTAAATTATCTTCACAATAATATTTAACTCACTCTAAAAAAATAATGTCTTAAACAAATTTGACTCTCAATTCCTTCAAAATAAATTTTAAGAGACGCTTTAAGCATGATAAGTAAACAAAGTTCAAATTATTTTATAAGTGTTTCCAAACAATTAAAAAAAACAATAACAACTTTCCAATACTTATGTTAATAACGTTTTTAGTTTTAAATATGCCCTTATATACTTTTCTTTTTTGTTTCATTTCATTTAGTTTGATTAGGTATTCATAAAGTTCTTCAGGAAATATCTTAAGAATGTACGAAATATTTAAAGAAATAATTTAAAAATGTCATGTGTATAACTTACTATTTTCCTTATTTTATTTACTTCAATTCAGTTTTTTACAAATTTCTGTACAAAAAGAATTAGAGTTCTATTAAAATATATAAAATATTTCCTGTTATTCCTTTCTATTTTTAATTAATTCCTTGGATCAATTTTCCTTATTTATTTCAATAAAAAAAAGAATGCATTTTGAAATAAATCTAAATTTGAAGATTCATCATATGTGGGACATTATGGTGTATAAGAAATTTATTTTTTATTAAAACTTTTTTTATTTAACTTCATTTGTGCAGAGGAACTAAAATTTTGTTTATATATATATATATATATATATATATATATATATATATATATATATATATATATATATATATATATATATATATATATATATATATATATATATATATATATATATATATATATATATATATATATATATATATATATATATATATATATATATATATATATACATATATATATATATATATATATATATATATATATATATATATATATATATATATATATATATATATATATATATATATATATATATATATATATATATATATATATATATATATATATATATATATATATATATATATATATACATATATATATATATATATATATATATATATATACATATATATATATATATATATATATATATATATATATATATATATATATATATATATATATATATATATATATATATATATATATATATATATATATATATATATATATATATATATATATATATATATATATATATATATATATATATATATATAAATATATATATATATATATATATATATATATATATATATATATATATACATATATATATATAAATATATATATATATATATATATATATATATATATAAATATATATATATATATATATATATATATATATATATATATATATATAAATATATATATATATATAAATATATATATAAATATATATATATATATATAAATATATATATATATATATATATATATAAATATATATATATATATATATATATATATATATATATATATCTATATATATATATATATATATATATATATATATATATATATATATATATATATATACACATATATATACATATAAATATATATATATATATATAAATATATATATATATATATATATATATAAATATATATATATATATATATATATATATATATATATAGCTCGATAGCTCGAAAGGATCGAATCAACTGTATGCAGCAGAGATGTTTATTATTTATTTTCTGTGTTAATGTATTTACACTTAAATAAATACACTTTCCCGTTAGAGATGTCGTTTGTGTTACATTTAATAATTTATTTTTGATCATTCAGTTTCAGTATTTAAAATTAAAATTTTTCAAATATGAAAATTACTAGATTAAATTATATAACAGACATTACGCAACAAATAAGTCTTGAAAAGTTATAGCAAACAAGTAAGTCTTGTGATTGTCTGAATCATTTAGTCATCAAACTTAAGACATTTATTGATTCACTGCAATTTTGAAAACAGCATTCTGTTCTCCAAAAATTAAAATTCTAAGCAAAAGTTTACAGTTGATTCCTTAGAAATCTTGAATTTTAATTCATTAGTGAAATTTTGAGTAGTAAAATTCTAATTACTCTTTCAGTGTTCAAAACATAAAATGTAGGTAAATTGGTCATCTAGAATATTACAATTTTGAGTAGTAAGTAAAAGTTTTATAAATTAGATTAATTTTGATTAATCATTCTCACTAATGATTAGAATCTAGCAAATAAATGGAGTTAATCTTTCAGAATACTCAAATTTTGATTGTATAGTTTTCTATTAGTTAGCTAGTTCAAGTCTTCTCCTTTTCTATGGAATAAAATTGACATAAATTGAGTGATTTGATCACTCATATTACTTCAATAATATTCATTTTTTAATTAGCTCATTTCTAATTAGTCCTTCCTTCCAAAGAACAAAATCTTGACATAAATTTGGAACAGATTCTCCAAAATATTCCATTTCGACTAATTCGCTAAATTGTTTTTATTTTCTTTGCTCTGATACCCAGGAAATAAAATATGCCCAAAGGACTAAAATTGAGCTTACAAAATAATACAAAGATTTGATTAATTAATACAATTTTGGTAAGTTTATCTTTCTGGAAAAATTTAAAATCTGGACCAAAAAATTTAAAGTATTCTTATTTTGTTTAACTAATTAATATTTGAGAACTTAATCTATCTATGCTAAGTCTTTTTCAATTTACGGAATGAAATCTGGAGGAAAAGATTAAGCTGGTCTTCCAACATACGTTGATTATCATTTGTTAGTTAAATTTTCATTGGATAGTTCAAATCCAATTAGTTTTCACTAAGGTATAATATTTATTCCAAACGATGAACAGGTTCCTTTTTAAGTACTGCAATTTGATTCGTTTTTATCTTGCTAAGCAAAACAATCGATATTTCAGGTCAGCAATACTGCAGCCCAATTCATTGGAAAACCACCTTCAATTTTTGAAACGATAACAGGCAAATAAGACTGAACTTTTCTATGTGGCTCTTCCCTAATGTACATTTCAGTAGACAAATCTCTCAACTTAAAGATTCTTTGACATATAAAATTAATATAATGATAAATGCATATCCGGAAATGACCATAAAGCTGGTTTTAGTCCTTATATTTAAAGTGCCTTAAATGTCCTTGATATTAATGTCCAAAAACCAAATAAATTAATTATAATTTACTTAATTCCTTAGAATTCCAATAATAATTTACTTACATTTCGATAATTTACTTAGACATTGCTCTGACAGACATTAGTTAGACATTGTTCCGCCGTCGCTCGGACAGAACCAGATTTGATTATCAAGTAAAATTGGCATATCTTGAAAATAATGCTTAGATTCAACAGTGTTTAACGAATTATTACTAAAACTTTTAAGCATTTGTAAATGGTGTAATGTAAAAGAAACGAGATTCTGAAGACAACCAATCACTTCAGATGTCATTTTTGAATGTAAGTGTTTGAATTTAAAAAGCCCCTATTATTTTAAAATGTGTCTATTCTTGGCCTGCATTTTCTCAAACTATTGTATTTTGCGATTGCCCATAATAAGTTTAACGAGTTCTTTGTACATTGTTAATTTTACTATAAAATATCAAAATAAACGGGTTCTAATAATCAATTCTCTTTTGCTTTCAATCTAGAATGACAGTGTAGTATCTCACAAAGAGTTTGCTGAAGACACTGATCACCATCCTAATCAGTAGTGATATTCATATCCAATCATTTTCAATAATAGACATCTTTCTTTCATTTTGCATCTTTTTCACCCATGTTTGTCATCAACTAATAGGACAATTGATGCTTAGATGAAACTGACGCCATATCATCTGTACATGATGCCGAAACTTACACCAAATAGTCAAAGTTTCACACACAAGAAATCCATTTAATATTTCATCTTTTACATAGGATGTTCCTGTAGAATTTTTATCAACAATTATTCAATTTTAAAATATTTTAGCATTGTAGCTTACAATCAATATTGTTGCAATCCTGTGCTTTTCTTGTCTGACAGATGGAGAAAAATGTAACCGAATTACAATTTAACTTTGTATTTTTATATAATCCAAAAATGCGATGTATTATCATATTCTATAAATTACTTAATTTCCTTAAATTTTGGCAACTATTAAAAGTTTTTAATGCTAATATATTTCTAGTTGAAGACCATAACACAATTTCTTCAAGCTGGATGTCCTTATGAGAAAGACATTGAAATTCAGTTCTTTTTATTGTCGTAAACTATTTCCCAAATTTTCTTTAAAACCTAATTCATTTAGTTAAATTTAATACCAACAAAGCAAAGCATTTCCTTTTATTTATTCCAAATAACAAAATATGTGTTATCAAACTTAGTCAGATATCAAATTTTTAATTTTAAAACTGTAATCATTCTAAAATTCAATGTGTTGTACTCATGATATTCTAGCAAAAAAAGGCATTTTTTGCATATTATTAAGGTAAGCTTCGATATCTGAGTTCATTGAAAATTATAATATCAAAAAACTCCCCCTATACACAAGTTTAAAAAATCCATAACGTTCCACTCCTCTCAATTATGGTGGCGCGAAAAGGATGATATTAACAACTGCGCAGGTGACTTTGTCGTTTGCTTGACTTGCAAAATATTTGTCTAGTTGACTGAGTTCAGCTGTTACATAGAAATATGCTATTGGAAATGTATCAATATAATCTAGCTCCATCTAATTCTTAAATGGAAAGGATGGTATTTACAATTCTGGTGGTAACCTCGCCACTTACCTAATTTCCAAAGCAGTTGTCCAAATGTCTATATTAAGGATGATGTTAAAAACTCCGGTGTTGTGACCTTCCGCTTGTCTCATTTGCAAAATAACTGTCCAGTTGTCTGAGTTTAGCTGTTTCACAGAAATAGGTTGAAGGAAACTTATCGCTATAATCCGAGCCAGTTTAATATGTTTTAAATTAATACTAAAGTGAGATATATTTGCAGTAATTTCTACCCTATCTGAGATGACTGTTTTGAAAAAGTAATAGAACAAATTTATATTTTGATTAGTCTTTATGTATAGTACCTAAAAATAATGATCAGTAGATTTTTAAAATATTTATATTACTGTGTTTTTAAATTTTACTTTCTAGATCTTAAATTTCTACCCCTTCTAGTTTTTTCTTTCTCTATAATTTTCTATTGCATGTAAGTCATTCACTTTTTTTCCATGATTTTATTAGTAATCAGCAATGAAAAAACAATTATCTCAAACAAAAAGAAAAAAGGATTCTATATAAGCATATTATTAACTAACTTTTTAATCTATGATACAAAAGAAACTAGATTAGATAAATAATAAACTAGTTTGTTTTATGGCCCAGATTAAAAGTTAGCACATATAAAATTTAAGTTTTGTTTTTAAACTTTTTTATTCAAATTTAAAACAAAACTTAAATAAAATTTTCAGTATGTATTAGTCTTAACTATTGATAAAAAATTGTTTCATACGATTCTAAGTATAATTTAGAGTCAAATAAGACCATTTTAACTTTTTTAAACATTATTCTGTTGTGTTTTTATGATCAACCAATATCATGATGATTGTAATCTTGTTAATTTAATGTGAAACAAAGAATTGAAAAATATTTCAATAAATTAAAAATATTACAATAAATTAATGCCAGATTAATTTAGTATATAAAACTTTCTGTCAATTTCAACTGACCAAAACTGATGAACAAAAACAACCACCATATTATTTTAATTCACGTACGAAAAAGTGGTCTATAATTGAACCAGTACTCTCCTCTTTACACCGCGTCAGTGGAGGTTAGATGAAATCTCTCTACGAAGCATATATTATCTACTCTTGACCCCGTGAAATTCATATATTTATAGTTTTCGGCTGTTTAAGGTATTGAACCTTCTACTTTTATCACACCACACCATCAACAACAAGCAGTGGACTCATCAATTAAAATTAAATTAATTCACATGAGAGTGAAAACTTCCTGAATTAAACATAAAAGAAAAAAATGAAAAAGCATAAAAATAAGAAATTCTATTTGAATTATTAAATACATCAGCTTCTCATTGAAAATTTTTATTCTGAAATGGGTTTGTGACATTCAAACAAGTGTTTCTAAACGACGTTTCACAGGTGTTCCATGATTTTTGCTTGCTAAATATAATAGTACATCTGAAGATAAGAGATTTATATGCAACATATGTTTTCTGAGTGGCATCAAAATATTGCCTTTCTAAGCAATATTGCATTTTCCAGCAACTATGTGTATTTGAAAAGTTTGTGATATAATCTAACAAGCGATTGTGGAAAAGTAGATATTTTTAACTTAAAATGTTTTACCTTTTAGAATGGAATGTTTTTAAATATGATGAAAAATTGCAGACAATTAAAACAGAGAGATGAAGATTTGGACTCTATAATGCAATTAAATTCAAATTGTATGGATGAAATTATGACTGGAATCAAAGATATCATTTTAAGTCTTCAGACGATGGAAAAAAAGTGTGACTTGATGAGAAGTGAAATTCTATTACTTCGTAAACGTACCATTCATCTATCTCTACGAGAGATCCATTCTCTTAATTATCAGTCCAAGAAATCAAAAATACGTTCTTTTGGTTTAAAGAGCTTATACTGGGTGAGTTTCAATATTTTTTCTCTATATATTTTTTATAAATTGAATGAAGCTTTTAGCAATTATTTTTAATTCTAGATGCTTTCATTTAAAAATTAAAATGAAATTATCATCTATAGTAAGATGCCTGTATTGTCTACAATCGTATATGTATTATAGTAAATATAAAATAAATAAGATTTTATTGTACGTCTTAGTTTTCGACGTTTTTCTTTAAAACATTTTACGGAATTTTTATCTGTAATAAAATTTTATCTATACGTAATAAAATTTATTATTTGCAAATATAAAATTAATTTATTTTCCATTGATTGTAATACGAATTAAATTTTGATTTACTTTGAATTTTAATTCTAGATGATTTCACATTTAAGAATTTCGGAATTTCAACCTAAGCTTAAGATTGTATTTTTCTTTTATTTTCATAATTCAATGGATTAAAATATAATTTTTCTATGTCAATGAAATAGAATGATTTGATTATATTTTGTATTTTGTGTATTATAGCAATATAAAGCACTTATTTTTGAATTTAAATATTATATATATAATGCATTGAATATAATTTGAGTTTCAGTAGTTATAATTTTTACAAATTTACATTTAAGTATTTCAGCCAAGATGGAATTAATATTTCATTTATTCATTAAGATTTTGGAAGTTTTATGAATAAAATTCAGAATTTTTGTAGATACCTGTTTAGAAACAACAAAACTAATAATCTTTATTTTTATAAAATCCAACTTTTTAAAATTTTGAGATTATTGGGTGACTAAATAGTTCTAAACAGGTTTAAATTAGTTTTTTGTGACATTTATTTATAGAAATAACAGAATAAAACTAGCAATAAATTGGAGTTAATATTTCAAATTCTCCTTTAAATTCTTAATATTTTAAATCTGAAAAGAATTAAAAAATTTGATATCTTTTGGGATGTATTAAAGTATTTTATTTCGTTGTCTGAATCTCTAAATTGTAATAAATAGACGATTCTAAATGCTTTATTTCTACCACATTATTTTTCGTATTTTGCTTTATATTCCATTCCATATATTCAGTTTATATTTTTCAAACAAAATAAAACATTCTATTCTTTTATTCCAAGCAAAATTCATAATTATTAAAATTTGTTGAAGTGGCTCTACTATTATTTTAATATAATTCCAAAATTCTAAATTTAGACAAACATATTAAGTCATTAATACTCAAGGAGTATTAGTAAATTAAGAATAATTATAAATTAGTATTGTTCTCAATGCTAATTCGTTTCTGAATGCAAATGTTTTTTGAAAAATATTTCAATAGTATGAAACATCAATTGACTATTTTAATAAAATTAAATCCTATATAATTTATATGAATAGTTAAAATAAAAATAAAGCTTCATTTTGCTGACTTTCGCGATAAATTTTGACACCAAAGTAGTATTATTTCCTTCTTAACTGCTAAACGTTTAAGGTTTTTTTAATACATTAAAAAAAACGTTTAGGCCAGAAAGATTTCTTGTTAAATGTTGTTGTTAAATGCTCTGTTTGAAGAAAATGTTTCTAAGCAATAACAGTATCAAAAACATGCCGTAGAGATACTTGATTTCCTGTCAGATTACTCTTTATAAGAGTAAAGTAACCATAGATCGTTGGACTTTGAGAGATTTTAAGCCAAGTTTACTTTTTATAATATTCAATGTTAAATTTGGCGTCAGTTACCTTTCAAGTATCATGATTAAGATAAAAATGTATATATAGCTTTAATAATTATTTTTATTATCTTAACAAAATATTTTTGAAAGTAGAAAAATAATATAGAATCGAAACACATACTTTGGAGTTGCAATCTTGAATTGTCTACTTAAAGTTTTAATGTTAAAATTGTCCCCAATCAAGATCAAAATTTCGATAAATGAATCGAAAATGTTAATATATCTTAACTAATCAATTAACAAGCAAACATGTTCAATATTTTACCTCTGCTAAACTGAATTGATTTTAATGATAAGTGCTGGCTGTGTGTCAATTCAAAAATTTTTAGGTTTGATTCTGGAATCGAAAGTGGTTGCCATTGATACAGGATCCATATTAAAACTAAACGTTAGTCAAATTATTTCTCTTCCATGCAGGTAAAGGCATTCAATTCGCGAACAAAATAAACCACCTTTGCTTCTTGCTGAAACAAAATCTACGCATTTGTGAAATTAACATGAGACACCTATATAAATTAATCTCTTACTTAACTCACTTAAGGAAATATAATTTGAAAATAAGTCTATCCCACGTTAATGCGAATTATTTCTTGGTCAAAAGCTTCTGTTAATAATAAATCTTAGATCTGCAGGTTTCGATATTGATTTTAAGGAGCAACGACACTGCAATTATAAAATTAAATGATTTGGGTTAATAAACTAAATGTTCGTCAGATAAACTAAATAAGTGCGTGTTATTCATTAAGGGAATTAAATTTTAATTAAAATGTAAGATTATCTTCTACTTAAGATGTGACAGGAGAATGGGGTAAAGTAAAGAAACGCACAAGGGAAATTTCACGCATTATAGAAGAAATCCAAATTTAAGGAAAATTAATTTCATAAAATATATAAAAACTTCAATAATTATGTAAGAAAACATGTTTAGAAATCAAGCTTTTAATATACATAGTAAAACAAATTACACAATTTGTATCTTTGTTTAAAAATGCCTAAAATGGTAATCGAAAATTGCATTTACATAGTCAAAATCTATAAATAAAATTATTATTTTGATTGTCTATTGAATTTTTGAACAGGATTGGATTCAGAATGGTGGTAAGGAATAAAATTTAACCATGGTGTCTGATTCATTTAAAAGATGTTTCAGACAGGGTTCAGGTAGGGTATTTCGATCATAGAGAGAGAGAGAGAGAGAGAGAGAGAGAGAGAGAGTTTGAAATTTAAAACAAACTGATTTTAAAATTCCTATAAAGCTTCTTTAGGCCTCAATATGATTAACTTAAGTCATGTAATATTCAGCTTCGGAATTTTTCTCGCTTCAAGAAGGAAGCATGTGGTACTTTTTCTACAATTAAAATAATTTTTAATTCATAATCATTGGAATAAAATTAACAAAACATTTTTCATCTGATACTTTCACTTCTTTCTATAGTATTGCAATCTTAGTTGTTAAAAAAACCTTTATGTATTTTCTTTCAGGATTTTATAAGTTTGCTTTTTTGTCAATTGCAGTATATGAATTTATAGTTACCGAAGAATAGAATTACTGATTAGACAACATAATTACATAGATAAATTTTATTACTGATTATACAACATAATTACACATAAATTTTGGAATATTAGACACAAGACGTGCATTCCAGCTGCGAGCGCGAGCCCAACTGCCATCTCGGGAAAAACAGTTCGAATCGGCAAGTGGGTGTTGCCATTTTTTAGACAGTAAATAGGAGTTCCCTACAAATTTCCACTATTTTAATGTTCCCTCATTAGAAATTACTTTAGCTTGGATGAAAGAAGACTTGGATTCAAAATTTAATGAGCCGAGCTGGCAGCCGAATGGTTAGCGCTCTTGCCTTCGGTTTAACAGTTCGTGGGTTCGAATACCCCCTTGGGCATGGATGTTTGTAGTGGTTCGGAATCCACTTTAAACTGTAGGTCCCGGACTAATTAGCCCTCGTGTGCAAAAAATTACCGTTGAGCGACAAACAAACCAATCAAAATATGATGACTTCGTAACTGAAGAGAATTTTTATGTAGTCAACATATCTCATTCAATTGTTACGATTCTCATTGATTTTTACTTGAGATTTTGTTTTGCTGAAATTAAATGAATATTCAATAAATTTTGTTATTTTGGCTTAATCCTAATATACGTTGTGATATTGATTTGGCGATGCTTAGCATTATTTAGGAGAGTGATAACGTTTTTCTCGTCATTATCCTCTAATTTTTAATATCTATTTAAAATATGCATACACTCTTAAGCACATTTATATTTTATTAAACTGAATGTAGATTCTATAATTTTAATAATCAAAAGTAAAGCTGTTTCAGTTTTACTAATAATTATTTAAAATACTTAAACAGATTTAAAAATATTATTCAATTTGAACATAAAATCCTTAATTTTCTTGATTACTTTTATCATAAAAAATATTTTTTTAATAACTTGAAAAAGAAAATAATTATGAAATAAAAGTTTTTTATTTCAAATGTGACTATTGTGTTTTTTAACAGTAATATTTCACTTTATAATATAAGTAAAAGTTTCTATCAAGAATTTCTAACATGTTTTGATGAAATTTGCAATTTAGTTTAAATGTAGAATGACAAGATCAACCTAGCTTCGATTAACGGATAAAATCTTTATCAATATTCTTAATATTTTTATTTCCAAAATTTATATCAAATATTGGCAGGTTTCCAATTTATCTTTCAGTTCAGCTGTCATTGCCTTGAAGTTTCATTCTCGTCAGTCGTAAATATTTTTTTTCTAATGGCAGATTGTAGACAGTTACAACTGCAATATAGTCTATTAATCTATTGCTCCCTGATACCCAAGGAACCGGCCAGAAACAGCGTCCTCTTAGCCGCCGAGGCGTTGCTCCGGGTGCACCACAGGGGTGGGTCACCATCGCACCCTCACACATGTCATAGGGACCCGTTTATAGGGTAGGCATCAGTCATATTTCATTCACACACACAAGGAAAGGACAAAGGCAGGATAGAGAGAGAGAAAGTACATCCATGCCTGTACCGGGATTCGCACCCAGGACCTTATTATCCGTAGTCAGGCACGCTGACCACTAGACAAGTTGGTAATATAAGCATTCTGTCATTTGGTTCAACAGTTCGTGAATTTAATTCCCAACTCGAACGTGGATTTTATTATGGTACAGAATACCCTTGAAACTTGTACTTTACGCGGCGCCTAATTAACTAAACCCTAATTAGACGTCGCGTAAAGAACAAGACCAATGAGAAATGGATAGTTACAGCTCATTGGTTGGTTGGTTGAACATAAATCGATAAACCAACCAACCAACCAATGAGCTGTAACTATCCATTGAAGAGATTTCAAAACTTTTACCACAAATTGTGAAATTTTATCTTTTGTAAATATTGATTATTGAACAATCATTGTTTATAAAAATGAATGTACAACCTATTTTAAAATCATAAGACCTCCTAAAATACTATGTATATTGATAATACTCTGCATAAACTGAATAATTTGAAAAGATTAATACAAACTTTTTTTTAAAATAAAATGAAAAGAATGTAAATTTTATACAATTTTTGAAATCCCCTATTACATAAACATAAAAGACTACTTACATATTTTTTGTATTCAAAACCGTTTGAGTTTTTAGAATCATTGTTTTTTTTTTCCAAAATCATGCGTTAACTGTAACTTTGTATCACCATAGTTCAAACAATAATATTGTAAGGAATATTAGCATTCAGTTTACAAAATTCCTCAAAGAAAACAATGTCGTATGGAATAGTTATCTGAGCTAGAAGTTTAAAATTATGATTTTATAAAAGATTCTAAAAATTTGAATAAGGAAATAAGATGCTTAAGTGTTCTGAAGCTGCTGTTCTTTAAGCTTGAAGTAAAAGATTTTAGTGGAAAATACAGGAAATTTAGGAAAAAGATTAGATTTTTATGCGCATAAGAGATTTCTATGGGGTTGTGACTAAATAGAACTTACCTGCTGGTAAGATAACACCTCAGACAATTAAAATTATCGCCTATCACCAGTTTGACTCATTTGAAGGTCAATGGAATTCAAATGTTGCTCTAAGGAAACTGATAAATATCAAGAGGTAAAACATTAAAGATTGGAATAAGTTGCCTTAAGAGGTCATGATCTGGAATGATATTTAGAAAGAGTTCACTATTTTTCAAATAAGTTCATTATTTTTCAAATGAAAAGAACTAGATTTAGATTACTAGGATGATAGTATTTATTTCTGGTATGGTTTACAAATGAGAGCTTGAAATTTCTGTGGTAAACTGTTCAAAAAAGTTATAGCCATCGGTTTGAGATATTGGGAGATTTTTAATGCAATAGACAATGTGAACTGAGAGAGAGAAGACAGTTTCTGGAAAATACTCTCTTGTTATCAACCACTGTTTTCTCAACATTTAATAATTTTTGATTGATTTTAGTATGATCAAGTTCGAAATTTCAGCAAATTAGAATATTTCATATGGTAAAATAAAATAAAAATTGGTTTTAAATATGAAAATATCAAGGTTTTAATGTGACTGGGATATTAAGATGTACACTTAAATTCCATAAGCGAATTTGACTGACATTCAGCTCGTTAGTTGTATGCAGATGATTGTCAGTATAATTGCGATTTGAAAGTAACTCTATTGGATAAAGAGGATAAAGTTACCAAACTTTTCATTAGATCTAAATAATTCAATGAAAAATCATCTATGAAGTTATCTAGAAAAATGGTTATTTAATATCTTTTTTTTTTAGTTGTAAAAAGTAAAATAGTGGTCTTCTAATTTTGTTACATACATTTGTAGTGAACAAATTTGTAGTAATTAATAAAATATTCAAAACGAAAAAACTAAACATGTGTCACGATAGATAAGTAGGTCATATCCTACAGAGCCTATATCTATTTTCCTGACCAAGACCCCAACGTTCGAAGATAGTTTTGGTGGTCAGCCTGACCTTGAAACTGTCAATGTTTACCTCCCAACCAATGCTGGTACTCAATTTATTGATCCACTGAAACGATAAAAGACTAAATCGACCTTGCCCAGTCTGATGATCGAACTTCGGAATTGTGCCTAAGGAGAGTGAAGCGTTATTACTAAACCACCTATCTATTTAATATTTAAAATATTAATTGTTTAATGTGTTTAAATATTTTTTAAAATTAATGTGTATATATTTCATATTCCATTTTTTCCCCATTCAAACTAATTTTAAAACATACTATAACAAAAATTAGTAAACCACAGGGGATGCATTATTTTGTCCCACTATCTTTATTTGCAACCACTGTCTTTTATAAGTAATGTGCTTGGTGAATGTACAGTCATTTATTCATAAATATTAATTATTCATAAATTTAATGTAGCATTATTCATAAATTTAATAGGGCATCGGCCTTCCGTTCAGAAGGGAGGGGTTCAATTTCCAATGCCAACTAAGACCCAGCGAGTGCATGCCATATACGTGCTCGTAAATTCTGGGGAATCGAAAGTACTGTGGTCGGTGGTTGAGCAGTTAAAAAAGATGCAACAGTCTGGACAAAATTTCCGCTCCCTCCAGATCAATGTCGAAATTGAGGGAGTGGATCCTCTGGTGGTGCCGTCTATCGGAGGAGTTTACGGGAAAGTCGTACTTTCTCCTTCAGGGTGTTCGAGTTAAAATGAAAAACCTACCCTACTGACTTAAATTCACATAGCCAGCTGCATAGCAAGCTTGGCTTTTCAAGGTGTCACAAGTAACAACAGCAAAAATTGTATAACAGCGAGTTCTCAATTTTAAACCTAAGACTTCCTTGTTGGTTATCCATTTATTATTTTTTATAAAATGTCATATAATAGAATAATTTACAATTTAAAAATCGCTATAAGAAGCCCAATGGTGTAATGGTAGAACTTCGTGCTCCCAAGGTACAAATACGAGTTTCAATTTACACTTGGTGCAGCATGTCCATTTTTGGATCTTGCCTCCTAAAACCCAATCAATCAACCGAGTTTCAATTATCAGACTGGCTGATGTCAACTCAGTCTTTTATGTTTTCAGTAAGTCAATAAATTGAGTATTAAGCATGCTTGACCCCTCAGGGGTTTACCTTCTTTAGGTAAATATGGGTGTCGCAATCCCAAGGTACCCTAGCGATCTGTCCGATTCTTTCTTTTCTTCTCCTTTCGATCCCTCAGGGGTTTACCTTCTTCAGGTAAATATGGGTGTCGCTATCCTAAGGTACCCTAGCGATCTTTATCCTTTTTTTCCCTCCTGTCCTCTACTTTTCTTTCTTTTCCTATTCTTTGTCGTCGTCGAGATCAAGATTTCTTGCTTATGTTGCATCTTGCTTTTAAATGGGTTTTACGTCCATTTTTTCCCTTTGGTCTTCCACCCCATATGTTAGCCGTGTATGGCGTCCCGTAAGGGAGAAATTGGTGTCCTGGGGTCCCTTAGCGTTCCCTTTGGCCCAGGCTTCTCTGTAGACGGGTGGCTGGAGTGAGCCCGCTCTCAGTCAATCAGCTCGTGCTATGTTAGGATTTTATTTTACTCCTTGCATGGTGCTGTAGGGCTAGTCCTGCATTTTGGGTTGTGCGGACATGTTCGCTAGATCCTCAACCCAACATGTAGTACTATATCCTGGTGATACCCCTAAGGTAAGTGCCGAGGCTGGCTTTTGCCAGAGCCGGTAACTGCCTTCCCTTGTTGGGCTCTGTGATGGGCGGGGGCCCACTGGGATGAACATTTCTCTTTCTCATGGGTCCAAAAAATTCTGGCCACGGCGAGGGCCTTAACTCGTCACAAATTGATAATAAGTTTGACAGACTTGGAAATTGTTACCCAAAATTCATATTAATACAGAACAACGAGGGCATGCTTAAGCAAATGTCACCTTTCAAAATTCTCAAACAGATTAAGGCAGTTGCAGGAGAGCCTAATAATGTAAAAAAGCTAAGATCAGGAGATTTACTAATCGAGAGTTCATCTGCTCTGCAATCAAAGTCTCTTTTATCTTTAAAAGTTTTTGGAGAAATTCCAATCATAGCCTCGAGTCATAAATCACTCAATCAATGCCGTGGTGTAATTTCAGAGATAGACCTTTTATCAGTATCAGAAACTAAGATCCTGGAAGAATTAAAAGATCAAAAAGTCTGCAATGTCCGTCGAATCATCATCCATCGAGGTGAAGAAATTTTCCCCACAAAAAATTTGATACTAACTTTTGACTGTCCCAATCTTCCTAAATCAATAAAAGCCTGAACTGTCCCGTAAGACCTTATATCCCAAACCCCATACGATGCTTTAATTGTAACAGATTTGGACACTCTAAAATGTTTTGCAGATCAAAAGCTACATGTACTCGATGCTCAAGTCTGGAACACCAAGAATCTGACTGTAAATCTGAACCATTTTGTATAAACTGTAAAGAAAACCATAGCGCATCTTCTAAGACCTGCTCACACTAGCAACATGAAAAAGAAGTTCAACGGATTAAAACGAAGCAAAAGATCTCATATCAAGAAGCTAAAAAACAACTGAAAAATACAGCAACTAATTTCAAGAAACCATATGCCCATGTACTGAAAAAAACAGTATCAACTGCTGTACAAACAGACACTTCATCAATTATCTTTTTTAAACCTGAAACACAAAGTAAACCTATTACAGAGAAGTCCACATTTATAAAGCCACAAAAAACGAGTGACTCTGATAACAGAAAAAAACTTAAGATTAAAGATCAATCAAATGTAACTGCTTTCAAAGCCAGCCTTCCTACAGACAGCCATAGCGATATGGATACTGATATTGATAACTTTGAGTTGATTACGAAGAACAGATCACGTCACCGTAAAAAGAACCCTTCATAATGGTGGTTCTTATTCCTTGGAATTGCCATTGACTCCGCACGCATATATCTGACATTAAAGACATAATAAATAAATACTCTCCTGCTTGTCTAACACTTCAAGAAACCAACTTGAAATCTCATACTACTTGGAAAATAAAAGGCTACACGCCTTATCGAATGGGCATACCTGATGATTCTATACCAGGTGAGGTGTGCATTCTTGCTTCGAATAACTACCCCCACACAATATTCCCATTACATACTTCGCTGCAAGCTGTGGCAGTTGAGATACACATTAATTTTCGAATCACTGTCTGTAACATTTACCTACCACCACGTAATGTCATTTCCCAAAGCAACTTAAATAAACTATTGCAACAACTTCCCGTTCCTTATCTATTAATAGGTGATTTTAATGGACATAGTGGTCTATGGGGAAGTACTAATACAAATTCTCGAGGACGACAGATCGAGCAACTGATAACTGTTCACTGCCTCTGTCTGCTAAATAACGATGAAAAAACTCACTTTCATGCTCCTACGAAAACATTTCATTCCATAGATTTGGCTATTTGCTCTCCTATTTTATTTCCTCATCTGGACCTGACCACTGAGAATGATTTGTATAACAGTGACCATTTTCCTGTAATCCTTACTTTTGCTGATCCACCTTCTAATGGCTTACAACCTGCCACCTTTAAGTATCATAAGGCAGACTGGCATTCTTTTGCAGAACTGGCAATTATTACAGAAGAAATGATTACAAACACTGATATAAATGATGCTGTTATTAAAGCCACAAATACTATTATGAAAGCTGCTGAAATATCCATACAAAATATTCCTCTTATCCTCAAAAATTGCGGAAACCCTGGTGGAATGAAACCTGTGCAAAAGCCTACCGTGTACAAAAAAAGTTTTAGAACATTTTTCGAAGACGTCCTACTACCAATAATCTAATTATCTTTAAGAAAGCAAAGGCTGTAGCCCGCAAGATTCGTCGTCAAAGTCAAAGGGACTCTTGGATGCGATTTACATCAAATATTACATCTAGCACTCCTAGCAAGCTTGTTTGGAAAAAAGTGAAAGTAGCTAATGGCTTGTACCAAGAATTCTCTTTCCCGATATTGAATACTAACACTGCAGTTTATTCTTCTCCCGAAGAAGTAGTTAATAAAACTGGCGAAACATTCTCTGGTGTGTCCAAATCTGACTCTTACACACCTTTTTTCCAAGAGTATAAGAGTCGTACTGAGCAGATCAGCATAAATTTTAATAATTCTGAACAGTTGCCCTACAACTACGAATTTCACATGTATGAGCTACAAAAGGCTCTATCCAAGACCCATAATAGCAGCCCAGGTCCAGATGGAATTACTTATCAAATGCTCCGCCATCTAAGCCCAGTCTCTCTTACCAATATCCTGTTCCTCTTCAACAGAATCTGGCAGGAAAATATTTTCCCTTCTATGTGGCAAGAAGCAATAGTTATCCCCATCCTAAAACCAGGAAAAGATCCTAAAGACCCTTTAAGTTATCGTCCTATAGCCTTAACAAGCTGCTTTTGTAAAACAATGGAACGCATGGTAAATAACCGTCCTTTTTTATTTAGAAAACAATAGGTGTATACCTCAGAAGCAAAGTGGTTTCCGTCAGGGTATATCTACGTTAGACAATATTATTAATTTGGAAAATGACGTTAGAACCGCTTTCGTTCGTAGGAACCATCTTGTATCAATATTCTTAGATATTGAGAAGGCCTACGATAGAACCTGGCACTATGGAATTATTCGGACCTTAAGTAGCTTTAATCTCCGTGGTAACCTACCACTTTTTATTCAAAACTTCTTACAAAAAAGAAGTTTTAAAGTGCGCATTGGGTCTTTTTTATCTAGATCATTTGTTCAAACTGAGAGCGCGTTCCTCAGGGTAGTGTATTTAGTGTAACATTATTTATTGTTTATATTTCCAAGATTTTATCTGTATTACCTTCTTGTATTAAAAGTACACTTTACGTGGATGACTTGCAGATTTCCTGTCAAGGTTCAGATATACATTCAATTGAACGACAGCTACAGATAGCTATAAATCAAATTACTGACTGGTGTGACAAAAATGGCTATACCATTTCACCAAGTAAGAGCAGATGCATCCATTTTTGTAGGAAACGTGGCCTTTACCCTGATCCCAATATCCAATTTCAGGAGGTATCCATTCCTGTTGTTAAAGAGTTACGATACCTTGGGGTAATTTTTGATAACAGACTTACCTTCTTGCCCCATATATTACATTTGCGCAAGAAGTGCGAAAGATCTCTTAACATACTAAAAATTTTTTCCAATACTTCTTGGGGTGCAGATCGAACCTCATTGTGCAGAATATACCAGTCTGTTATATTATCCCGTATCGATTATGGGAGAGTGGCTTATGGCTCATCTTCAAAGTCTGCCCTAAAATGGTTAGACCTGATTCATCACTCTGCACTTCGTATCTGTAGTGGAGCGTTTCGCACCTCACCTGTCGACAATCTCTATGTTAACTGTAACATACCTCCTTTAAAACTTCGACGCATCAAGCTTTCCCTTAATTATTATTTCAAGAGTTTTTCTACTCTAAACCATCCACTAAGGTCTGCTAGAGTGACTCTACGTTAAAGAGACTTTTTAACGCTCGCCCTTCTTGCACTCCTCCCTTTTATGCTAGGATTCAACCTCTTATAAAGGAAGCTGATCTTTTAACTCCAGTTGAGATTGCTGACTACAATAGTATTCCCCCATGGGCTTTTCCACAAATACGCTGTTTAAGCAACTTTGCTCTGTTTAACAAAGAATATACTGATCCCATAATTTTCAAACAAATTTATGCAATTCAACGGAATCAATTTCAGGATTACTTCCCAATCTTTACTGATGGATCAAAAATAGAAAGACAGGTCGGCTGTGGCATAGTTTATGGCACTAATATCTATAGTTATTGTCTTCCGTCAATCTGTTCTATTTATACTGCTGAAATTGTTGCCATTTTGAAAGCTCTTAACATAATCAAGTGCTCTCGCAACCGCAAATTCTGCATTTATACTGACAGTATGAGCATTATGAAACAACTCAAATTTCCTCAACACTTTCATCCCCTGATTTATAAACTCTTAGCTTTGTTAAATGAAATGTCTCATAATGGTTTCGAAATATTGTTTTGCTGGATACCAAGTCATGTCGGTATTACTGGCAATGAATTAGCAGACTTAGCTGCTAAAGAAGGTAAAGACCCTATAGACCAAGCAATCCCTTACGCTGATATCAAGCATTCAATCTTTGTATATACGCATTCTATTTGGAAGAATTCTTGGAATACGCAAGTAACAAACAAACTTTTCTGTGTTAAACCTCTCATTCGGAACTGGAGTAATATCTCATACAGACGTGCTGACGTTATTTTATCCAGACTTCGAATCTGTCATACTCGTTTGACACATAGTTATATTTTATTTAAGGAACCTGCACCTCTATGTACGAGCTGTAAAATAGTTTTTACTGTATATCATATCTTAATTGAATGTCCTAATTTTAACCATCTTCGTCTTACGTTTTTCCACAACACTTAAATTTATTGGACTTGATTGGGGAAATACCTCATTCAGATCTCTTTGCTTTCTTAAGGACTATCAGAATTTTGCACTGCTTATAACGCATTATCTTTACTCCAAATTAAATTTTAAGTAAGATTCAAATTTACAATTTTTTACTGCAAGAAACTTGTTTCGCCAATTTTATAATGGATATTTTATTCTGATCTGATAGAATTTTAAACTTTCGTTCGGCGCAGTATGTCCTTTTCGGATTTTGCGCCAGAAAAAAGACAATCACTCACTCACTCACTCGCTAAGCATGCTTGAATCCCGAAATATTGTGAAACAAGCATATCGATCAACTTGATCTGAAAGCAAGAAAAAGTCTCAACATCTTAAGGTAGATTTCAGGTCGTGATTGTGGAGCAGATGCTGTGTGTAAAACCTCAGAAAAACGTATATTTCACTTATAAGACCCATCTTGTAATATGACATTCCACTCTACTGTTGTGTCTCTGAAACAAACCTTCAGAAACTTCAGAAAAGGTCTAACTTAGCGCAGCACGGATCATCACTGGTCTTCGAAATATTTGTCCCAAAAACATTACTCTGTTCGAGGAGACAAGGAGCCTCATAGTGCTTGATTTTTTTGAGGGTATTAAACATTATGGACCTGGTATGACCAAAGGGGGTTTGCCACAATAACAACTAAGCCTACTTTGGAACTAAACATTGAGAGAACTAAACATACCTGGGACGTATGATCTCGCACCACAGGTTTCTCGGTCAGGAAAACTGATAAAATCAACTTTGGCATTTGCCCACATGCTGTGCCATTGGTTTACTTTTCTTAAAATCCTACTAAATTTTCAGAACCGATTACCTGTGTGAGTAAAATTTTCAGGGGATAAATGAGGACAATTTTATACGTAAACGTAAAGATCAAAATTTGTGCAAATTTTGATGATACTTTAAGCAAGCAAGAACTATGCAACTATATTACTAGTAAAGATTCCTAAAATTGGAGCATTGTGAAATCCCATTGATAAAATATGCTTCTATCTCTGAATAAAAAGGAATTAATAATCATTATTTAATTAAAAGTCATTGAATTAATTTTTTTCTGAATTATAGATTTACTTCAAGTGTTGAATGATGCAAAAATACGGTATAGTTTTCATTTTAAATTTTCTTCCAAGCTTACAGGATTCCAACTACAGATCTAAATATATAGTTCTTAGACATTTTTTAAGAAAATATAACTAAGAACAATAAGACAGTACAACCAAAGATCTTATACGTAAGAATTTTTTGTTTCCAGTTATAAAACGTAGAACCACACATAGTTTAACCAGAACTTTATCAGCATTTTTTGGATCGCAATTATAAGCAATCGTCACAGATAAATGTTAAATAATTTTTCTTTGAATCACTGTTTGCTTAAAATATGTCTTGCTTCTTAAGATACGATGTAAAAATACATATTTCTATTTAACGTTTTACGTCATAAAATTCTTTGATATCACTTTAGTTTAGTAAAAAAAATCAATTAGAGATCTGTAGGTAATGGCATACACTGAAAATTCTCATTTTATGTAACTGACATATTTATTAATATAAAATTAATGGAAAAGATATAGCGCTCTACCCTTCAATTCAAACTCAAACTGGTAGCCGAATGATTAGTGCTCTTATCTTCGGTTTAATATTTCGTGTGTTCGAATCCTATCATGGGCTTGGATGTTTGAAAGAATTTGGGATGCAGATTAAACTATATGTTCCTGTGTAAATAACCTCGTGTGCAGAGAATAAAAGCTGAGGGCAAACAAACGAAATCTCAGGTCATAGTTTTAGTTTGTAATTTATCTGGTGGCAACTGAATAAGTGCTTATGTCTTCCTTTCAAATGTTTGTGCAATCGATTCTTTCCAAGCATGAAGGCATGTAATGGTTTTGATCCACTTAAAATTGTAAATCCCTTTCGGTATTAACCCTATTGTACGAACGGGATAAATCGTTAAATAGTAAAAAGAATCAGTTTTCACATTGGCCTTGAATGTGCACTCTAATTCTAAATTCAGTTAAAACTGTTAGTTCTTTTTAACTTAATCCACATGAGTGAAAAGTGACAAATGAGCGAAAGCAGTAAAAAATTCTTCCAAATTCCTCCCATTTTTTTGTTTTTTAATCAATCTTCTATAATTTTGTTTGAAGTATCACAAATAGTTCTAAATTTGATTTTTTTTAACTCAGAACTTTGAGTAAATCCAAAGAAGGTGTGAGAATTTTATAGCTAATTTCTCAGGCATATATATTTATACATAGCTTAAAAGTAATATGCAATTATATTGAAACTTTTTAGGTTTTTTAATTTATAACACAAAATATTTTTATCAAGAAAAAGTATCTTAAGTTATTATGTCAAAACTTTGTTCTGGTATTACATACGTTAGAGCATCTAATATTTTTTCATTGAATATAGTTTGAACAATTCAATGTACACCATGATATTTTTTTTTCTTAAAGATGTAAATAAGATAAAATTCTTAAAACAATTTTTTAATTTTCATCAATTATAAAATTTACCTCTTAAGAGTAATTCTAAAATTCTTCTGGACAGGCAATAAATCTGCCAAGAAAATGTGTATATTTATCCTACATTTTATTACTATTGTTGCTGCTGTCTTGTGCCACCCAGGCTGCCAATATAGGGTGCGCTAGTCCGCTGAACTGAACCGTAGTTTGGTGTGGAGTACACACATGCCATATGTATCCGCTTATAGGATAGGCAATCATTTACAACACATTCGTACAAGGAAATGACAAACAGAAGAGAAAGAACACCTATGCCTAAACCGGGATTCCATCTCACGACCTTCCTATCCGCAGTACGCTAACCACTAGACACGGTGGACGGCCTGCATTTAACTTCAACGGTTGGAAAAATTTGATAATATTGTCCTATTCTATCGGATTCATTGATTTAGACTGAATACTCACAATGATTTGAAAAACAAAATTTATAAACAAGTTTAATTCATGTAATGCAAAAATGTGCAAGAAATTCCATACCAGTTTTTTCTAGTTTATTCCAAATATCATCAAAGTGTAAGAAAATGGACTGCGACAGTCAGCATATAATTCTTTGGACTTTTATTGTGCACATGCATTTACTAATCTATACTATTGTAAGGCTTGCAAACTCAGTGTGTTGTAATCTCTCAAGGGAAGGTTGCAATTGTGCATAAGGTTAAGCCTACTATTTAGAGGGTTCCAGAAAACAGGCCTACTTCCTCTAGAGCTTTCATAAGCTTAAACTTCACTTGACACGATGCTTTTCATTTTTTGTGTAAGGTAAAAAAGAAAGGCTTACAGGAAGAATAATCTGTATATTTCAACAAATTTTTAAAAGAAATCATACCCATAATTAATGGATTTTTTTATAAAATGTCTAATACATGTTCAACTTTTTATGCACTCAAATTTATTGCAGAGAAATTTTATTTTAAATAATAATAATGTAATTAAATCACATACATTTAAATATTGATTATTTATTGTTAGTCATTGTATTGACACAATATTATGTTTCATAATTTAAATACGATTAGTAATCGTATAAATGCAAAATAAATAAATAAATAAATAAATAAATAATAGATTGATAAAATGTAAATAATAAATGATATTAGTAATCAGATTAATATTTTCATAAATCAGGTAAAATATTAATCTAATTTTAATATGAATAAAATTTAAAACTAATTAAAAGTTAAATTCGAACTCTTTTTTATTGCTACTTGAGCTTTAAAGCTTCTTTCGATGAATATGAATTATCAGCTGTTTACTACTTTGGAATATATTTCCTCTGTTTTTAAGATAAAAAAAAATGTCTATTTAGTGAAAAAAATGAAGGTTAGTTTAAAAAAAAAAAAAGAAAAAGAGGGGAAAAAAGAATGTGATCAACACGGCTAGACATATTGTCGCCAGGATCCAGAAAGCGAATCTTCTTCCACACTGTGCACTCATTACAAGAGTGATGCCATCATTTCTCCATTTTACGGTCGCATTGTATATGGAAAATGAGGTTCAAGATGTGGGACAACAGAAAAATAAAAATCGTCTGCGAAAAAAAGTTAAAATCCACCTTCAAAATAAATAAAAGCGAAAAGAAATCGCCATGCTTTTGGCACGAGCCAACCTTATTTTTATGTTCGTTTTTATTTCATTATTTCTTTTTTTCAGTGTTATTTTTTTCTTCCGATCCAAGCTGAATTATTTTTTTACTGTTCCTTTTCTCCTCCCTTTCCAAAGCCAAGAACTCCCGCTCTTTCGAAACTGTTCAGTGTTCGTTCAGAACTCAAGAATAGTGATGAGGGAAGAGCAGACGATTTTATTTCTCGCGATAATTTATTTCTCCTCTTTATCTTGCAAGATTCATTCACAGATTCTTCGCTTCGTGTACACGTTCGCGCAAATTCTTCTCTTCTGTGGACCAAGTATATTTTATCAGTATTATAGTTTCTTGTCGATATTTATCTAAAGCACGTGCGATATTAGAATTCTAGTACTTCAGAGAGTGCAATGAAAGTTCATCAAAATATATTCATTACATTATTTTTGATCGTTAAGTGATTATATTTGGTGTTGTAAATTTTGCAGAACTGTAAATAGAATTCGTTTTCACCAAGAAGATTCCGTATAAAATTGAATACGTGCGTTTTTATGCATTCAAAAGAATATTTCAACTCTTTAAAATATTTATAGCAGTAATATATACGAGCATTAATATTGTAAATACAGCCATTGTGAAATGAAAGGAATATCTTACAGCACATAAAAGATTTTTGTATTTACTTGACAGTTCCAATTTCTGAGGAAAAATATTAATGTTAATGTATTTAAGAAAAAAAAATGATTTATCATCTCATTTATATATCCATCAATGTATCTTTTTATCTTGAATGAATGGTATTGAAGGGAAATATTCTATGAAAACAAATATTACAAGATATTTTAAAGGATAAATCCTTATAACTAAAGGATAAACTAACAAATATAAAAGATAAGAGGTTTGTTGACGAGTTCATAAAAGTAATTTCAAAATGAGAAGCCATAGAGATGTTTACAGGACTATGATTTATAACCGCAAAATAAGCGTAAGTAATGATTTTACTTCAAGATTTTATTTCTAACTCACAACTTTTTTATCTTTATATTGTTTATAATAATTTATTATAGAAAGTATAATATTTTAACCCTTTAAAATATTTATAGTAGCAATTTATATAAAATATTACGATTATATTCTGAATGAATTAAAAGGGACAGTGAATGTATTTTTAAAATTTATATGTTAAATAATTTTTGTATTATTAATGAGAGAACAGCAAATTCCTAAAATATTTCCAATACATTTTTCCTTGCAAACATTTTTGAAACTAAACTTTTTTGCATTATTTATAAGTACTTCGAGGCATTATTCTTGTTATAATTTGCTGTGTAGATAAACATGCTATAACCGCATGTGAAGATTGAAATTTCTATATTATTTAATTAAATAATTTGCATTTAATTCGAAAAGGGTCAGTAAAGTTATATTAATGTACAATTCAAAGAGTTTCTTTTATTTATCTATTCTTTTTTGCTGTGAAAATTATATCCACCACAAAATTGGAAACAAATGATAAATTTATAAAAATAGGACTATTATATAAATTAGAGCAAAAAATTATTTCATCATTTTTTAGGTTTTGGTTAACGCAAATAAATAAACATGCATGTTTTATAATATTTTATTAGTAAAACTTTTTTTAAAATAAAGTTGCATGGAAAAATAAAATATAAACTGAGACACAATCTATATTTAAACATCTTAATTGTGATGCTATTTAATTGTAACTATTGTTATTAATTGGTATTTTTTTAAATTATATTCTTATAATTAAAAAAGAAACAATCACTTATTATTTGAAATTTTTTTCGGTAGAAAAGGATCTATAAAAATATATTAAATGCATATATAAACTTTAAATTCTAATAATGAAATTTCTGTTGTGTGCGTATACATTTTAATTATTTGAACTGAACTGAAAATTTATAAATAGCTGATATGCCAACATCATTTACTTAAAACTGTAAAACATTCGTTTATTTTAAACTTTATAAATTTTTACTAATTTACATAATCTACAATCTACCCTTTATCAGCATCTGATTTTGCACACGATCCACTTTGATATTCAGATTTACATGTACTGCAGTTAAGAAGATTTTATAGGTTTACAATGCATTTATAATTTAGAGGAAATTCGTATCTTATTTTTTAAAATTATTTTATCAATATTTCGTCAGAGTAAATTTTTGAACGCATAATTTAATTTTCCTTTATTCAAATTTTGCAGGCATTTAATGATAAATCCAAGCAATTTTACGTTTATTATAAATTAGGAAGTATATTCACATTTATAATCCGTAATTTTTAAAATTATTTGTCCATCATAACGTTTTACATATATTGCGCAAATCAATTTTTATGAATATGTTTAAAATTTTCAAGGTATCCCTTCTTATTTGCGTATGTTTCATGCATCCAATTGGAAAGAGAAATTTTACATGCATTATAAATCAAGGAATATGGCTAGGTTTGTTTTTCCCTAATCTGCATTGGAATAACTGTATTTTATATGTATTTGATTTTATACATAATCATATTCGACACCCAATTTTAAATGTTTTCTAATCAAGAAGTGCATCTATAATATGAATCATTTCAACATATTTACAAAGCTCTTTTTTTATTTGCATAAGTATAAAAACTAAGCATTAAATCTTAATTTATGTCAATTCATTAATAAAACCTTCAGTAATGTTTTGCAATTTTGTAAATGTTTTTTATTAAAATAGTTAGCCTATGATGTATTTATTGCATGAAAATATTTTTTTTATTCTGGTGCACTATATTAATTAAAGAAGTCCTTTAAAAATTTAGTTGTGTGCATCTTATAAGTTAATGTTTTCCTTCAGTATTCCGAAATGAAAGTATGTAACTTCTCTATGTGCCTTTATTTCCGATGTGCGAATGTCACGGTCAAAGTAATAACGATATGACGGAAATTTACTTAGCAAATGATAATGACACATTTACCTTCTCGGAATTTAATTACTGAAATTACTGTTGCAACATTTTAATGGGGCATAAAATTTCATTTTGCTGCTTAGTAATTGCAAATTATATTTCAAATGGTAATCATTAAATAAGTAATTTTATAGTTTTGCCATTAAAATTAAATCTTCGTATAAAATTTCTATAACTTTAGTTTACACAAGGCAGTTAATTTATAAAAAACAAGTTGAAATTGTACTCAAATATGCAAAAAAAAAAAAAAAAAAAAAAAAAAAAAGAATATAATTTGAGAAGAACTTGTTTTGTATTTTATATTTTCCATAAATGAAAATTATTAATACGTGCTATTTCTTAATGATTTACTGCAATAATAAAAACACATAAAAATTCTTGAAATACGCAATAAATGGGAATATTCAAGTTCTACAATTAACGAGTTCTTTGTCAATAGTTTTGGAGGAAATAGTTAAACCTTATTTTATAGTAAATATGTAGAATATATATATATCTGTCAAATTAAAACTTAAGTTTTCAACAGAAAAATTATTTCACTTTATCATTAGTTGTCTAATAGTTTTATTATTACATACTATTTTTTCATTTTAGGCTTCAAATAGATTGAAGATCGAACCCTTTATGTTTACATATTTTACTATTACAATTTGCTGGGAAACTTTTGCTTTTAAATTTAAAAAAGAATGAGAAAAGCTCTAATACAAGTTCAGAAAAAATATTTTTCGTTTTGAATTATAATTTCTTATATAGAAATTAATAACAGGCATGCCGACCGCCCTGTCTAGTGGTCAGAGTGCCTGACTGCGGATAGGGAGGTCCTGAGTTCGAATCTCGGTTCGGGCATGGATGTACTTTCTCTCTCTATTTATCCTGTCTTTGTTCTTTCTGTGTATGAATGAGGTGTGAATGGTTGCCTACCCTATAAACGGGTCCCTATGGCATGTATGTACTGAAGCAGTCGAACTCCACACCAAACATGGTTCAGTATGAAAAAGTGGTACATACAGCGCACCCCATATTGTCAGCCTAGCTGGCACAAGACAAAAAAAAATAAATAAGACATAGTACAAAATATTCTCTGTTCTAATGTATAGCTAAATATTCTGTTCATGAGATCAATCTTCCATATTTTCCGGATCTATCACCAGTTCATTTTTTCCCTTTCTTGAAGTAACTTCTCAACTTTATATATCACAGCTTTTTTAATATATTAAGATTTACCTAAGTTAACATACATAAATTAATTTTAAATGCACACTTGGAGATCATATATTTTAATTTTAAATACTCCACAAATTCTACGATTGAAAAAGAAATCACTTAATATTTTCCGCTAACAAAAATGTCATCATAATTACATCTTTATAAATATTTAAATTTTGTATATTTTTGCATTTCTTTGTTGGTGTTTCTTTTTTTACCCAACTAAAAGAAATAAAAAAATTAGATTCAAAATAAAGGCTTTTTATCTTCTGTACCAAAATTTGGTTGTTAATTCTGTAAACATTTTAAAATTAATGTACTTTCCAAATAAAACAATCATTTAAATCCTCTATTTTATGCATAAAATCAGTTTCCTCAAAGCATTATCAAGCAAATTTTAAGAAAAATATAAATTTAAAATAATTATTTTACAAAACTTTAATGATTTAAAAGCACGCATTTATTATTTGAAATCAGGTATGATGCTTTGAAGAATAAACGTTGCTTAAGCTGGCATATTTTGATTTATAAGTCATAAAATAACCAAGACCTAACCTAATGTGTCATTGTTGGTTGAATTGATTAAAAAGTTTATGGCCCTTGCCAGTAGACCTATGAACCTTTTGTCTCATTAACATTTCACGAACTGAAAGTATTCGAGACTATTATTCTTTAAGTAGTTATTTCTAGCCTTTTGGTAACGAATGCTCAAAAACTGACATCTTTCAAAACTTGAAATGTAAAAGACATCCTTGCATAAAGAGATTTTTACAAATACCAAAGATTCCAGTGACTTGACATCAAATGATCTCGATACCCAAGAAATAGACACTTTTAGAAATGTCTATTTCTGTGAAATAATCAACTCCGAAGTTAAAATATTCTCACTGGTAAAGGAAATTGTCTACCATTAATGTTATCCATAAAATAAATGCTTTGAAAAGGAAATCACTAAATTGAAAATTTCGCGTCATAAAAAATATAATTTTTCTGTGAGTAAATGGCATTAATTTTTTATAACTTCATTTTGATTCATTCAGTACAAAATTATTTCAAACAATTTAAAGTCGAAAATATAAGTAATAGAACAGCCTGCATTTTTAATTTCGTTTAAATACATATCTCGTCTTTTATGCTCATTCATATTTCACTGAACTTAACGGAAACAGCTACAACTTTATTTTTTAAGTATTAGTGGCTGGGAACTGAAATGACCAACCACGAGCTGGCATCTGAATTGCAGCGTTCCCACCAGTGCATCTTCTGATGGAAATGAATTGCACATCAGACTTGACTGTTTGAAATCGTCTAGAATCCACTTAAAACTTCAGGTCTTGATCTAGTTTTACTTTATGTACAAAGAAATGAAAGTCGATCAACAAACCAAACCAAAATGATGATAAATTTTAATATTAACTTTTTCCTTAGCCAGTGACTTTAATAAATCAAATATGTTTTCCCATTATAAATGCACATTTGTAAATCTGATATAAATAACTAATGGATTTAAAATAATCAAAGAATTTTTTTCTAGATGATTAGAGAAATTATGGTAAATATGTGGGAATTTTTTTAATGGGTTTATCTTGTCGTAAGACCTTTACAATGAAAATATGATATACCTCGTGAAAGATAAAACAGTTCCCATTCAATTTAAGAATATTAAAAAAATAGGTAAAAGTAATCTTTCGTTAGAAATTAGGGGATAAAATTTGGATTGCTTATAGAAAATTAAGAGTTATTTGAAAAAGGAAAAATTTTGGGAAATAATCATTAATCGACATGCAGTAGTCTGCTCATCAATTAAAAAATGAGACTATGTTTATACTTTTGGAGTTTATCAGAAAAAATCTGGAGATTTTCTAGAAATAACATTCGGAAAAATAGAAATCGGAGAATGATAATCTGTATGTAAAAATTCTGATATCAAATACAAAATTACCAGGAGCTGAAATTTTACTGAGATAGAAAAAAACTCTTTCTGTTGGGAAGTGAGAGTCAAATTAGTGTCTGAATAATTAGTTTTCACTTCAACAGTTTATTTGTTCGTTTCTCATCTCATGCCTTGATGTTTATAGATTTTCAAAATGCACATTAATTTGTGAATGCCAATTGAATCAGCTCCCATGTATAAAAAAGATCGTAACGTGACAAATAAATTAATTTTGAAAGCGGGAAATAAGAAATATTTTTTGTTGCTGGGAAATAAAATTTTAAGAAAGCGGGAAATAAGAAATAAAAGAGAGCTGGTCATGATAACAGAATCGAAAGCTGAAATATAAGAATTAAAATATAGCATATATCTGCTTTCATTTTTTTGCTTTCATCTAGAAATTTACCGCATCAGCTATACACATTTTTTGTGGATCGTTTTACAAATTCGCTTAAAGTCCGTTGCGTCTAATTTGTGCAGAGAAACAAAAAAATAATTTTTCCAAATCAAAATTCGTAACTTCATTCAAGTTGAAAATGACAAATGAAAACTTTTGTTCACAGTTATATTTGTTTTGAATTACATAAGCTAAAATAGAGAGAACTAATGCATCAAGTTGTTTTGTTCTAGGGAGGAATACACTGAATTAACAATACTGAATGAGTATACGAATTCTATCGATTTAAAGCTAGACATGTTTACTTTAGGAATAAAATTGAAGTAAAGCGCTGGGTTTTTAAGTATAAAATGAGTTTGTAAGATTGCACGAATGTTAACTTGTTATGCACACAAAGCGAAATTTTTGAATCAATAGCACATGAAAATAAAAGTTTGGCAAAAGATGTCTTCTCAAATAAAATATATGAACGGACATCTCCTGCCATTACTTATTTAAAATATAAGATTTTTATCTATACAAACATTATTCTCCAATACCACAAAATATTCCATCGTAAGACCCTTTTTTGTAAACGAGCTAGTTACTAAGTAATAATGTTAATTTTCAGTTTAAATGTTATAAGTTCCATTATCATTTCGAATATGGATACAAACAATCGTTTAGACTCCTCATTTAGCTGATGGTTCATTTCGAACAGTGACTATAGAACAAGAAACATCTTTTATGCCAAACCGTTTCCAGTGAAATCAGTATGAAAAACTAATTACCAAAAATAATTAAATTATTGATGCGAAATTTTAATGCACCAATCTTTGCAAGTGCACAATTATTTAGTGCGCAAAACAATTTAACCTATACGGGGATTAATATTTCTTATAATCTGTTAAATTTTTCCCTCACTCACCAAGAAAATAATTAAGACATTTTGTCATTAGCATATAATCGATATTTTTTCCCTACCAGCAGTCCTCGATAGTTTGTGAGGAATACAATGACAATTGTTTTTATCAATAAATATATGATTAAAATTTATACATATCCAATTTTATAAGTGTTCAAAGATGAATATAATATACAGACTTTATAAATATTTTGAATATGATCAACTTAATTATAAATTCCTACATTAATTGAAATATAAACAAAACTATATTTATATGAAACCATAGAATAAGCCCTATTTTCTGAGTAAAGTTTTCCTTAGACGATTTCATATTCTGTTCAAGTTATTAATTATAAAAAATATTGATTTTTCCAGCTTGAATGTAATTTATCTATACTCCTCATTGGTTATCCAATCTACCTGCTTGTGAGATAATTAGATCACCTCATAATATAACAAAACATTTTCTTTGGACATTAGTAAAAAAAGATTTCGAAACATCCGATATTTAAGCTTGTATTTGGTGAATGCTGATATTCTAATGGAAGCGAATAATACGCATTTTAAAATTCCTTTACAAGGATCGTAAAACTTTTCGAATCAGTCCAGCTATGTTATTAAACTTAAATCTATCTTTATTATAAGAATTAGAAAGTTTCAAAATGTGTCAGACCTTGTATACATCTAATGTACTAAAAATAAGAATTTCAAATGAAAGAAAAAAAAATGAAACTTTCTTTGATAGTTTTAAGCAAAAGAATAGTTGGTATTAAATTCTGTTGTAGGTCTGACACATTTCCCTACTCCCAAGGTATAATTTATAAATGTACTCGTGTTAAGATCAGAAGACATTCTCTGTAAGAAGACCAAAAGAATTTGGATTAATAGAAGTTTCCCTTTCTTGGCAGTTTGTCTCGTATCCCTTAAATATTTAACAAATTTCTTGTAATTCCTTTAGCATGTCTCCATTGTTAATAAATGAAAATTTCGCCAAACTTATGTAATCGCATATAAATACCTATTACTTAAAAAAAACTATAAATCAATTAGTTAACTTTAATTTAAAATAAAATGTAAATAAAAATATGAGCTATTATTTATAAATGGTAACTAATATACAAATTGTATTTAAATGCCTATATGAAAACAACCAAAAATGAAGATTCATGAAAGTTTTGTTTATAGTCACAGGAAAAAATCTACGCTATTACAATTGTCATGTGCGACCAAAATTTAAATTGATATAAATATTTCTAACTAAAAACATACATAAGACATGGCTATTTAAGATAAAGATTATCAAACAATGTTTGATCAAGTCAAGAAAAAATAGAAAATATAGCTCTTGGGATAATACTACGGGAAAGAATATTTAAGGTTGCACACACACACACACACACACACGCACACGCACACGCACACACACACACACACACACACACACACACACACACACACACACACACACACACACACACACACACACACACACACACACACACACACACACACACACACACACACACACACACACACACACACACACACACACACACACACACACACACACACACACACACACACACACTCTCACACACACACACACACACACACACACACACACACACACACACACACACACACACACACACACACACACACACACACACACACACACACACACAGAGAGAGAGAGAGAGAGAGAGAGAGAGAGAGAGAGAGAGAGAGAGAGAGGTCATTACTTTTAAAAGTATTCAGAATAAAATAAAAGAGTTTAATTGTGAAATAAAGTTTTCAAAAGTATTCCTCGAAAGCAAAAATACTTGACTTCTCAAATTAAAACTCGATAGAAATTTAAGATTTTACCTCATTCAATGGCAGATTCGAACATCGGGAGCAAAAGGGAACTAAGTAATAGGAAAGAAAAATAGCACCCAGAATAAAATCCTTCATGCAGATTAGAAATGAGATCCATATTAAATCATAATTTCGAATAAAATTATAAAAATGCATAGCTTCAGTATATTATATTAGAAAATAAATTTTAAAAATATTCCTAGTAAACTAGTATCGTTAGTTTTCCTGTAATATCATTTCAATTCTCTGCTATTTTAAGTAGCAACCACTTTTATAAAACTCTTAAAATAGCTTTATTGCTAAAAAAAAGAAAAAAATAGAAATATTTCCATTAACTTTGTTAAATAATTGACTTGTCAATATTTTTAGCGAGCAAACGATAGCTTTTGAAAATATATTGCTGAACATAGTAAAATTTACTCAAATTTATATATTTAATTTGAATAAAATGGAATGAAAAATATATCCGTAAAATTATTTTTAATAAATTTAGCAATAGTCGTTTTAAATAAATTTAAGCATATATTTTTACGAAAAGTATTTAATAATAAAGTTAGAACATTTGTGGTTCCCCTGAAAAATTCTTTTTGCTTCTGTCATACTTTCAAAAAACATTAAGGAGATTTTTCACAGGTTTTATAACCAGAATTACATGCCATACTTTTGAAAGTCATAAGATGATTATATAAAACCTGTGGGAAAATCCTTTATAACACATTCCATGCATTAATTGAACAAATGTCAAGTGACGAGGCATCTTCCTTTTACCAGCCACACTACACTAGCGGAAGGATTTTTGATACCACAGATAAGCGTGGGCAGGTTCTCAACCCATGGAGCTCAGTAACTCTGTGAGGGAGAATGTGGTCACCCTCCCGATCACTACCCGTAGCAAATAATACTTTGCTTATCTTAACGGAAGTGGTATTGAAGCTACTGAATCTCTGTATTAATCGTACACAAAGTTTGAAATTTCCTCGTTCAAATTGTATGAATTCCTCCATTCTTGATAAGTTCATATAAATTTTAGAATATTTGTTTACTCTTCTACTTATTAATCAAAAGCGTTAGTCCTCCATAAGGTAAAACTGAGCTGGTTAAATCTAAATTCTAGTTAAAACTTTCGCATGCTAGACTTTTGTCTCAATGAATATTTTCAATAGTTGAGAATGCCGCCACCCTGTTTAGTGGTCAGCGTGCCTGACTGTGGATAGGGAGGTTCTGGGTTTGAATCCTGATTTGAGCATGGCTGTACTTTCTCTCTATCAATCCTGTCTTTGTCCTTTTCTTGTATGAATGGGTTGTGAATGGTTACCTACCCTTTAAACGGTTTTTTATGGCATGTGTGTACTGAGGAAGTCAGACTCCATGCCTAAAATATGGTTCAGTTGAAAAAGTGGAGTAGCGCGTCCCATAATGCCAACCTATTAACAACAACAATAGTTCAGAATGCCATTGAGTTTAAGTCCTGGTCTAATTATGATTCGTGGCGAAAAAAGGACAACAGGACAATTCAGCGATAAACAAATAAACCTATTAACTCCTAAATTTATGATTTCAGCAGTTCGAGATCCAGTACAATCGGTAAGTCTTATTTGAGTTAATCCTCTCGTGAACTTAAAGCTGTAGGTATAATTTTATTAGCCCTTGTGTGCAAAAAATAATCACTTTGATACAGAAAAACCAAAAAAAACAAACCTTCATGAGCAAAAAGTACTTTACATTGACAAATGAAATTTCTAATTTTATAACGAAATGATGGAAATAACCACAAAACAAAATGATATTTCAAAAACTGTTAAACACGAAATTTAAAACATCCCTTCTTATCTCAGAAAATAGCAGTGCTTAGATAAAGTTTTCTTGGCTATTTTTATCATTATTTATCTCTTAAAAAGGGAAATAAAGAGCTAGAAAATGAAATTGGGTTAAGTCTTAAAGAATGTAATAACGTTTATATATAAAATTTTGATATTTCTTTAAAAAGTAGTAGCTGAATACTTTCAGCAAAGATGTATCCAGTATATAACAATGAAGCTATAGTTATAATGTTTTATTTGTAACATTTATGGAAAAAAGACGTAAAAAATGCACCTGCTTACAATATTTTTATAAGCAAAGCATTTTATATAATTCGTTAATGGAAGACTGCTGTTCATTATTTCACAAAATAGATAAAAGAGAAAATAATTAGATTCATTAGTCTTTTGAAACTCGTGTTTCTTTCTAGTGACTGAATAGTTTGTTCAGCAAGCTAGCTAAGAAAAAATGACTTCAGTTACGTGGTACGAAAGTCAAACAAAAAAACAGTTAGAAATCTATGCGCAGAATGATGAATGTACGTATATTTTATAATGTAAGAAAGTAATACATAGAGCAATATTAACATACACATTATGGTAATTAAAAAAATTATACCAAATATTTTAAAAGTTTAATATTTATAGTGAGATTCTTGATGATTCACCACAAATTAGAAGCTTTTAAAAAATTTTAATCGGCTTGAAGATCAGAAATTATTTAACATCATCGAGAATCAGTTGCTTTTCAGAATCTTGATTAATGTTGACTTGTATCAGAGAATGATATTTAAATGCGCAAGTTTCGATTGTAAAACTAAACATGACAGACATTCAGTTAACCGAAGTGCCAATTGAATAATCAGTGTTCAGACCTTTAACTCAGAGTTCGAATCCCAATTCCCTAAACATTCGCTTAATTAATAAATTTAACTCTTATATCATGGGATTTCCAACTATGAATCATAAAGTTGCTTCCATTTTTAGCAATTTACATTGTGAATCACAATTAAGAAAATATTTATTTTTATTCATTCAGTTTATTTATTTAAATTGTGTAATTCTTTGAATTTGCTTATAAGAAGATCACATTTTTAAAATATGCTGATTCTATTTAGATGCAAGAGAAATATTCTTAAGAATTGAATTGCTTTTTGAATTAAAATGAACACATTTTTAATGTTTCATATATTTTTTCAGCTCACACCTTTTTAGCATTTTACTGTAACAAACTGAAACCTGAATAGTTAGTGCTCTAATCTTGTATTTAATAATTCATGGATTCATTTCCTACCTCGGATGTGGATTTTTGTAGTGGTCCAATATCCATTTAAATATATATATATATTTTATTTAAATTTACTTTTTGCATGCAATATATAATGGAAGATTTAAAAAGCATACCAAACCACATAAAATGAGGATTATGAATTTTTTTTTAAGCGTAAATTGATTCAAGAAAAATAAATTTTCAAATCTCAGAATATATTTCTAATATAGAGAGCCTATATTAGAATCAGCTGATTCAAAAATATTGCTTAAAATATCAATTGTGAGCATTTTCTGATAACTTTTCAATACTGTGCTTCATTAAAAAATTTGCCGATCTGGCAGCCGAATGGTTAGCGCTCTTGCCTTCGGTTCAACAGTTCGAATCCCACCTTGGGCAGTGATGTTTGTAGTGGTTCGGAATCCACTTTAAACCGTAGGTCCCGGTCTAATTAGCCCTCGTGCGCAAAAATGACCGTTGAGCGACAATCAAACAAACAATCATTCAAGAATTGAAAAGGAGAAACTGTAGATTAGTTAGATAAAACTGCTATTGACAGATATTATACGGAAGGGTAAATGCACTGTTTATTTTTCTATATTTTTTTATTAAAACTTGAATCTTACATTGTGAGTAAAAACAGTTGATAATGTCACAAATAATATTTCCTTTGAAAAATGTTTATTTTTTAATAAAATAATCGTATGATACTCTTATTGACCCATATTACTTTATTCATTTTTTAACTATTTCATTTAAAGTAAAGCTCTTTCATTTTATATTGACCCAACATAAGACTCTAAATATTTTTTCTTTTTTTAAATACTTATGAGAAATTTGAATTTATTCAGTTTGTGAGTGGAACAATCTTTTAAGAAATCAAAGATTAAAAATCTAAATACCAAGTGCCTAATACCCATGGGGAGGCGTTTTTTTTTTTTTTTTTTTTCTTTTTTTTTTTTTTCTTTTTTTTTTTTTTTTTGTCTGCAGAAAAAAACACGCTCACCTTGATCTGGGAGTCGGACTGCATTTTTAGGATTTTAAGGCTTTTCGAATTTAATCTCGTATAATGTGTAGCAACGAAAAATAGGAATTTTTTTTTCTTGCGTGTCAAAGTGAATACTTGGAAGTTTTCAAGCTTTTCTCTGCGACATTTAACTAAATCCCTCTCAATAAAAATCCTTGAAGAAAACAAAAAAGTAGGATAGATTCAAATACATTATTTTTGGTTGTGAGGTTTCTCACTTCGCAATGAAAATCACATAAAAGTTAATCTCCGCACAATACAAGTAAAAATGATGGTTGAAATAACAGGTTTGAGGGCATGGATTTCTGAATCAAAAAATTGTTGCTTTCAAATGTTCGCTGTTTGTGTTTAGAGATCTTATTAAACTCCTAATTACACAGCCGATCTGGCAGCCGAATAGTTAGAGTTGCCTTCGATTCAACAGTTCTTGGGTTCAAATCCCACCTTGGGCATGGATGCTTATAGTGGTTCAAAATCCACTTTGAACCGTAAATCCCTGTCTAATTAGCCCTCGTGTGCAAAAAATGACCGTTAAGCGACAAACAAACCAAACCAACCTAATTACTCAGAAATGCTATCACTAATATTTTTATACAGATCAATGTAATTTTATAACACTATACAAATTTATTAAACTGGGTATTATTAGGGTCTAATTCGCTGTCGTGTAAAACAAAACTATCATGTGAAAAGGAAACAAAAACCTGGGTATTATTAGTATTGAAGATGACATCACATGTATAAAACTTAAAACAAATTAAGAGAAATTTTTCGTTCTTTGGGAGATTTCTTTAATTCTAAAATCTTTAATGATAGTGATCTAAATAGTATGTGGTTTTAGTAACGTAAGAGTCATCTTTTTATTGATTTATTAAATTTACTTCTCACCGCATCCCTTAATGCTCAAGAATGTACAATTATAAGTTTAGACTATAACTGAATGCTAAATTAATCTAGCTGCAATTTGATGTACAATAACTCTTAAGTTTAGAAACTTGACTGAATTTTAAGAGTGTATGTTTGTGTAATGTTAAAAATCTACATTATACTGTGACTCTCTGGAGAATTAGTCTTTAGGTGCAAAAAATATGGTAAATTATAAAAACAAACCAAACCAATCCCATAGTAGATTCCCGATTTGGCAGTTGAGTTATTAGCCTTCTGTCATTCAGTTTACCAGTTCTTTTGATACCCATATTAGGATGTTTCTAGTGATGCAAAATCCACTTTAAACCATAATTTTTAATCAAATTATATTAGTGAGCGAAAAATGTGGAATGACCCATTAACGAAATTAATCCATCTTGGTTAAGAATGTTAGTTACAGTTTGAAATCCACTTTAAATTGTATTCTCCCGTCGAATTAGCCCTCGTGTATGTGTCCGTTGAGTGATGATTAAATCAAACCTACAATTACCATATAGCAGTATCAACGATTCTTTTAAAGCTATCAACAATAAATCTTGTGAATATCATTACCATATAGCAGTATCAACGATTCTTTTAAAACTATCAACAATAAATCTTGTGAATATCATTACCATATAGCAGTATCAACGATTCTTTTAAAACTATCAACAAATAAATCTTGTGAATATAATTACGACTTGCATCTATTTGCTTAGAATGAGTGCAATGCATCCTTTAATACACGTCCACATCTGTTTTTCGAATTGCCAGCACCTTGTTATAAGTTATCCTCAAATTTGTCAGCCTTTTTGTTCATAAAATTTATATTATTATCCGAGCTGTTTGATGTTTATAGAGTATTACGGCAAAATACAAGTTTGTGTTGCCAATCCTTATTATTACGTAAAATGTGCTTTTGCTCAATATGTTTTTCATAAAAAAAGTTATGTAATAATACACAAAATAAATATCCTACCACCTCTTATCTGTAAATAAGATGGACTGGCATTCATTGAAAATATTTTGAATTGACTGCATTCTTACTTGTGCTTTTTATCTCGATTCAATATATGCTAGAATAAATTTGCTATGTGCATTATGATCTATTACGTATTAGCTTCTGCATACTATTATAAAATAAAGCAAGAATCCTTCACGCTTTTTTTCTGATTATATTGTATTTATATATTAAAAATTTTCTTCCTGAAGTTATGTAGCATTCATTACCAGAGAAAGTATACAATGAATAAAGAGTAGATTTCTTACCAAATTTACTTTCCCATCAGATATTACCTTCAGCAGCAGTTTTATTTACATAAAAAATAAAATATTGCGGATTATTTTCATATATTTTTATAAAAATATTGAAGTTGGTAAAAATATATTTCAAAAATATTTAATAAAATATTAAAAGGATCTCATTTAACACTTATCCTCTTCACGTCATTTTAGACACGGCTGTTTATAAAGCTTGAGGATCTACTTTAAGTTAGGTTTCGATTTAATTATATTTATTTGAAAAATAATGGCCACTTAATAACAAAATCATCCGCGTCAACTTAATAGATGAAATTCAGCGTAGAAAACAGTTTCCCTAATACATGTTTCACACACTGTTCAATACAGATTTGATTAAACTAGATCTTCGAATACTGATAGATTAACTGGTTTTCCGGATTATATTTGTGAAATATAATTGTGTTAAGTTCTCTGTTGTACTTACCATGTAGTTTTTGCCTTATTATATATAAATTTAAATCTATGTTTAATCTATGGTCTATTTAGATACACTAATTTAAGGAATTTTATCATCAATTTCCTAAATAAAAACTTGTGTATACTTAGAATCTAACTTAATTAACTTATAACTTAAACGGTTCTTCATGAATAACAGTGTAGACTGAAATTTCCATATTTTGCTAATTTATGTAATATTGATTTAATATTTTTATATAATCTTTCTGGATAATTTAATTTTGAAATCAAATTAATTTATGTATATTAAGATAGATGTTAAAATTTATATTTACATTGTTATATGTTAGTTTAAATCAGTGTTTAAAACGATTTTAAGCTTAATAAATATCCAAATTATTTTTTATCGACTGATTTAACAGTATTGATTTCAACTTCTGCCCAAACATTTCCAAAATACCAATTGAATTCTAAGAAAATAAATCAAAACTGAAAATTCGTAACAACTAACGCTCACGAAAGTGCAATTAATCAATTATCACGTGACAGTTTTGATCTCCCCCTGAGAAAAGCAGCCGTTGTTTAAGACATAAAATGTTCTGAGGAAAAAAGAATTCTTACTAGCCGAGGCATTTTCTTTAGAGCCACCTTAACAAAAATCTCCCAGAAAGAGAGAGAGAAAGATAAGGAAACGTATAAAAAGTACTTTGAAAGCAAAACAATGAAATTACGTTTCCTCTACTAAAGCTTTGGAATTTCGAATCAAGTCAGCGGGGGGTATATAGTCAGCCAATGTTGGCAACTACATCTGCTCAGACGACAAAAAATAGACTTAGTCGTAACCGTAACTGATGGAACAATGCGTGAGCAGGTAGTCTTTTCTGAGCTTCTGCCCCGCAGTCAAATTGTAGGGTGGAGAATGAATGTTTTTTTAATGCACTCGAATGTTTTCTTTTTCTGGCGCAGCAAGTTATAGGTGCAAGTGCAGGGCAAATGGAAAGAAAACTCGCCATGTAGTTATCTCTATTTGACTTCGTGTACATTTTTCTTTCGCTACGCCATCCCGCATCATTTGAATGGTTGGAATTATGTCTTATATAACAATGATCTATTTCAGAATGATTTCATAGTGTTACAAAGAAAGTAATACTACATCCATAAACTCAGATTTAAATTGAGCATTAAAAAAAAGCAAAACAAAATATAAAAATTTGGCATTGATTATTTTGGATAAAATTCATATTTTTCATTAAAATAAAGGTTTCAGATTATTAAGCTGTTATCAATGACGATTATTCCCAACAATCACTTTTAAAATTATTGTTTGTTTTTATGTTTGTATTTCTATAAAGTTTTAATGTTGATTTTTATAGAGAGCATATTATAATCATTTAGAAACTTTGTTTCAATTAATACTGACCTTATAGCTGAATGGTAAGCGCTCTTGCCTTTGGTTCTACAGTTCGTGAGTTCGAATCCTATCTTGAGTTTGAATGTTTATAGTAGTTTGGGACCCACTTTAAACCTTATGTCTCGGTCTCATTAGCCTTCGTGTGCAAAAAATGATCGTTGAGTGACAAAACAAACCTACTAAGTAATCATTTTTCTTAAAACTGAACTTGTAGCTAAATGTTCAGCTCTGGACCCATC